>WNWK01022315.1:30000-32741 GCA_009830355.1 Cherax destructor
TACTCTATCAAGATTTTTAAATACAACTTTGATATTAAAAGTCTTAAGAAGTCCCAGACTTTCGCTTAGCAGATTAAAATGGGCTTAGAGAACACTTATCAATTGTGGACTGGGGTAACGAAGAGAGCTATCAATATGACAGCTTTCTTAACACTATACAGGCTGCCCAAAGAATATTTATCCCGTATAAAGAAATTAGATCAAGTAGAAATGACCCAAAATGGATGAATAATAGGCTCAAATATCTTTTAGGGCAGAAGAAAGGAATTTATAGGCGCATAAATAGAGGTGAGGGTCATCTTATAAATCAGTATACTGACATTAAGAGGGACGTTAAAAGGGTATAAGAAAAGCTAAACGGGACTATGAAATTAAAGTTGCTAGGATTCAAAACTAACCCAAAAAGTTTTTTCCAGGTTTATAGAACAAAAGTTAGGGATAAGATAGGTCCCTGAAAAATAACTCTGGGCATCTTACTGACAAGGAGAATGATATGTGCTCTATTTTTAATAATTATTTTCTCTCGGTTTTCACACAGGAAGACACTAATAATATCCCAGTAATTAATTTTTATAGTGTCCCTGAAGAAGATAAATTATGCAATATCACAGTCACTAGCGAAATGGTGATGAAACAAGTAGACCGTCTGAAACAAAATAAATCGCCGGGTCCTGATGAGCTTTTTGCAAGAGTTCTTAAGAAATGCAAAATGGAACTCTGTGAACCAATATCTAACATTTTTAATTTATCTCTTCAAACAGGTGTAGTGTCTGATATGTGGAAGATGGCTAATGTAATTCCTATTTTTAAAGCAGGGGACAAGTCACTACCGTCAAATTACCGCCCAATAAGCCTGACCTCAATTGTAGGCAAATTACTAGAGTCAATTATAGCTGATATTATTAGAAGCCATTTAGATAACCATAATTTGATTAATGATACTCAGCATGGATTCACGAGGGGCCGTTCCTGCATATCTAATTTATTAACCTTCTTTAGTAAAGCTTTTGAGGCTGTTTATCACGATAAAGAATTCGATATTGTTTATTTAGACTTTAGTAAGGCTTTTGATAGAGTACCGCACCAGAGACTGTTAAAGAAAGTGGCAGCTCATGACATTGGGAAAAAAGTGCTGTCATGGATCGAGTCATGGCTCACCAATAGGAAGCAGAGAGTGTGCATAAATGGGGTTAAATCCGAGTGGGGATCTGTAACAAGTGGTGTTCCACAGGGATCAGTCTTAGGCCCGTTGTTGTTTATAATATATATCAATGACCTTGATGAGGGAATTACTAGTGATATGAGCAAATTCGCCGATGACACGAAGATAGGTAGGATAATTGATTCAAACGTAGATGTCAGGGAACTTCAGGAGGATTTAGACAAACTCAATTCCTGGTCAGAAAAGTGGCAGATGCAGTTCAATGTAGATAAATGCAAGGTTCTGAAGCTTGGGAGTGTCCATAACCCAAGCACTTATAAGTTAAATAACGTATTGAATAAGATTGCGAAAAGGACTTGGGGGTTATGGTAAGCAGCAACCTTAAACCAAGACAGCAATACCTAAGCGTACGTAATAAGGCAAACAGATTACTGGGATTTATATCAAGAAGTGCAAGCAACAGAAGTCCAGAGGTTATATTACAGCTTTATACATCGTTAGTAAAGCTTCACCTAGATTACGCAGCTCAATTATGGTCTCCATATTACAGAATGGATATTAATTCGTTAGAAAACATTCAACGTAGAATGACTAAATTAATACATAGCATTAGAAATCTTCCGTATGAAGAAAGATTGAAGACCCTAAAATTACATTCACTTGTAAGACGTAGAATGAGGGGAGACATGATCGAGGTATACAAGTGGAAAATGGGTATTAACAAAGGGGATATAAATAAGGTCTTGAGAATATCTCACCAAGAGAGAACCCGCAATAATGGATTCAAATTAGATAAGTTTAGATTTAGAAAGGATATAGGAAAGTATTGGTTTGGAAATAGGGTAGTTGATGAGTGGAACAGTCTGCCTAGTAGGGTTATTGAAGCTAGGACCTTGGGTAGTTTCAAATTTAGGTTGGATAAATTCATGAGTGAGAGGGGTTGGATTTGAGTGGGAATTGCACATGAGTAAATAGAATAATCAAAGCTTACTTCTTGGGTATCATTGAAGATTGGGTTGAACAAATATTCTGTTAGTGGGATGGAATGTGAAGGACCTGCCTAGTATGGGCCAACAGGCCTGCTGCAGTGTTCCTCCTTTCTTATGTTCTTATGTTTCTTATATCAACCAAGTTTTCATGGTAAGGGAGAACCAACATATTTTTAGTTGAATAAGGTTGGTTGTCCCTTTTTGGATTGTAAAAAGTATATAGATGAAGAAATTTCTAAAATTTATGAAATAGCTAATACCTTTGATTTACCTTTGAAGAGTTTCGAGAGTTTATCTACTCTCTGAGCCCGGCCATGGGCCAGGATCGTCTGGTGCTTGCCTGGTTAACCAGGCTGTTGCTGCTGGAGGCCCGCTGCCCCACATATCCATCACAGCCTGGTTGATCTGGCACCCGGTGAAGATACTTGTAAAGTTTCCTCTTGAAGGCTTCTACACTTGTTCCAGCCATGTTTCGGATATCTTCTGGTAAGATGTTGAATAGTCTGGGACCCCGGATGTTAATACAGTGCTCCCGTATTGTCCCCACCGCACCCCTGCTCCTCACTGGGTTTATTTTACACTTCCTTCCA
>WNWK01022316.1:2500-32740 GCA_009830355.1 Cherax destructor
ACCTAGGGATTGCAGCAGCATGTATAGTTCCTTTATATAAAGGGAAGGGGGATAAAGAGAGGTAAAAATTATAGGGGAATAAGTTTACTGAGTATACCAGGTAAAGTGTATGGCAGGGTTATTATTGAAAGAATTAGAGGTAAGACAGAGAGTAGGATTGCAGATGAGCAAGGAGGCTTTAGAGTGGGGAGGGGATTGTAGATCAAGTGTTTACAGTGAAGCATATATTTAACAGTATTTAGATAAAGGTAGAGAAGTTTTTATTGCATTTATGGATTTAGAAAAGGCATATGATAGAGGGATAGGGGAGCAATGTGGCAAATGTTGCAAGTGTATGGAATAGGTAGTAAGTTACTGAAGGCTGTAAAGAGTTTTTATGAGGATAGTGAGGCTCAGGTTAGGGTGTGTAGGAGAGAGGAGATTACTTCCCCGGGAAAAGTAGGTCTTAGACAGGGTTGTGTAATGTCACCATAGTTGTTTAATATATTTATAGATGGGGTTGGTAAAAGAAGTAAATGCTAGGGTTGGGGGGAGGTGGGATTAAATTATGGAGAATTAAATGCAAAAAGGGAGTTGACACAGTTACTTTTTTCTGATGATACTGTGCTTATGGGAGATTCTAAAGAAAAGTTGCAAAGGTTAGTGGACAGTTTGGGAGAGTGTGTAAAGGTAGAAAGTTAAAAGTGAACATAGATAAGAGTAAGGTGATGAGGGTATCAAACGATTTAAATAAAGAAAATTGGATATCACATTGGAGAGAGGGATTATGGAAGAAGTAAATGTTTTCAGATATTTGGGAGTTGATGTGTCAGCAGATGGGTTTATGAAGGATGAGGTTAACCATAGAATTGATGAAGGAAAAAAGGTGAGTGGTGCATTGAGGTATCTGTGGAGACAAAAACGTTATCCATGGAGGCAAAGAAGGGAATGTACGAAAGTATAGTGGTACCAACACTCTTATATGGGTGTGAAGCATGGGTTGCAAATGCTGCAGCGAGGAGGAGGCTGGAGGCAGTGGAGATGTCCTGTCTAAGGGCAATGTGTGGTGTAAATATTATGCAGAAAATTCGGAATGTGGAAATTAGGAGAAGGTGTGGAGTTACTAAAAGTATTTGTCAGAGGGCTGAAGAGGGTTGTTGAGGTGGTTTGGTCATTTAGAGAGAATGGATCAAAGTAGAATGACTTGGAGAGCGTATAAATCTGTAGGGGAAGGAAGGCGGGGTAGGGGTCGTCCTAGAAAAGGTTGGAGGGAAGGGTAAAGGAGGTTTTGTGGGCGAGGGCTTGGACTTCCAGCAAGCATGTGTGAGCGTGTTAGATAGGAGTGAATGGAGACGAATGGTTTTGGGACATGACGATCTGTTGGAGTGTGAGCAGGGTAACATTGTGTGAAGGGATTCAGGGAAACCAGTTAATTGATTTAGTTGGACTCGAGTCCTGGAAATGGGAAGTACAATGCCTGCACTTTAAAGGAGGGGTCTGAGATAGTGACAGCTGGGAGGGACTTTTCTCAGCTGTAGTATCTGAGCTCCTCTGCAAAGACAGTGATTATGTATGAGTGTGGTGAAAGTGTTGAATGATGATGAAAGTTTTTTCTTTTTGGGGATTTTCTTTCTTTTTGGGTCACCCTGCCTCGGTGGGAGACGGCCGACTTGTTGAAAAAAAAAAAAAAAAATATATATATATATATATTATGAGCAGCTCCCAACTCGAACAATTATGTAAGTGTATTTATGTAGGTGCATTTGTAAGTGTATTTTTGGGGGTCTGAAATGGATTAATCTAATTTTCATTATTTCTTATGAGAAAAACTTTGTTCAGTATCGGCACTTGAATAGCCATCTGGAATGAATTAAGCTCGTAAGTAGAGGTACCACTGAATATATATAGTAATAATACAAATAAAACACAATTTTACGGTAAATAAGCTGTTTGAGATAGAATGTATAGTTGTAGTATTATGTAGCTTGGTAGTGGTGGTGAGCGAGCTTACCCAATGTTCTGGGGTTACAGTGGCAGGAGTGCCATGTGGCCGAGCACAGCTCAGGGTGGGCAGGATCAAGGGTGGAGTGGATGCCAGCCCTGGAGAGTTCCCATGGCTTGTCTCCATCAGGGTAGCAGGTGCCACTGGTGGTCATTACTGTGGTGGAGCTCTCATACACCAGCGCTTCGTTCTCACTGCTGCACACTGTGTCCATAGGTATGACCTCATTTTTGTGTAATTCAGATTTTTTAACAGTATTTTCTTAGCAGTTGGCAGATAGTAAAGTTTTGAATCTAATGGTAGAAAGTTCTGTATTTTTAGGACTTTTATGCTTGAAGTTTTGAATCAGGTTATCAGGTTGTCTTGAAATTGATGATTGTCAGAGATGCATTTATTTTTTGTATTATGAATTTTGCTGCAGCTTTGTAAAAGAAACTTTAGGTCAGGGTTTGTATTTGTGTTAAGCACAATAGTAAGTATGGATGTCTGGGAATAAAAGTTTAATGGCAATTTAAGTAGTACAGCCTCTCCTCACTTAACGACGGAGTTCCGTTCCTAAGACCACGTCAGTAAATAAATTTGTCATTAAGCAAGGAGTATACTATAAGGGTAGTGGGTTTGTGTCAGCCATCTTTGATATTGTTTAAATGTTACCTCTGCACTATTTATAACAGTTTTAGTATATTTTTTAATGTTTATACAGTAGTGTACTGTATATTGTAATAAACAGAATAGAGGAAATCAGCTCTAATATACATATGTATATTATTTTGGTATGAATACTGGTCAGAGAGCCCGTCATAAGTCTGAGGCGTCGGTAAACGAGTATGTCGGTAAGTGAGGAGAGGCTGTAATTAAATTGTGTAAGGAAAAAAGTTAATGGCCAGAAATATGTTTCCACTGCATCTTTTTTGAGCACACTTGTAACCTTATCTCTTATGTTCACTGTGAATGCACATAAAGTTTCTCTGTTGTTCACTGTTTTTGCCCATAAATTTTCCCTCTTAACCTACATGTTGCTAGTTCACACATTACTCTATCAATTACCTTAGCCTCTCCTGAGCTTACATGTGGTTATCATAGCTCACCTTCTGTTCTCCAATGTATATGCTTTGTAATACACGCATATTTTTAGTACACATATTAAAAATAGTAAACATTGTATGTAAATAATTTTTTCTTTCAACACACTGGCCGTCTTCCACCATGGCAGGGTGACCCATTAAAAAGAAAAACACTTTCACCATCATTCACACATAATCACTGCCTTTGCAGAGGCGTGCAGATATGACAGTTCAGATGTCACTCCAAGCAGCAAATATCCCAAACCCCTCCTTAAATTGCAGGCATCGTACTTCTCGTCTCCAGGACGTGAGTCTGTCTAACCATTTTCCCTGAATCCCTTCACAAAATATTACCCTGTTCACACTCCAACAGCTCGTCAAGTCCCAAAAAACATTCATCTCCATTCACTCCTATCTAATACGCTCACACATGCATGCTGCATGTCCAACCCCCTTGCACACAAAACCTCTATTACCCCCTCCCTCCATCCTTTCCTAGGACAACCCCAGCCCCTCATACTTTTAGTAAATCCACACCTCCTAATTCCCACACTACGAATTCTCTGCATAATATTTACACCATACATTGCCCTTAGACAAGGCATCTCCACTGCCTCCAGCCTCCTCCTTGCTGCAGCATTTACAACCCAAGCTTCACACCCATATAAGAGTGTTTGTACCACTATACTCTCATACATTCCCTTCTTTGCCTCCATGGATAATGTTTTTTTGTCTCCTCAGATATCTCAATGTACCACCCACCTTTTTTCCTTCATTTCTATGGTTTACCTCATCCTTCATAAACCCATCCGCTGACAAGTCTACTCCTAAATATCTGAACACATTCACTTCTTCCATACTCCCTCCCTCCAATGAAATATCCATTTTTTTCTTTATCTTAGTCATTTGATACCCTCATTACCTTACTCTTATCTATGTTTACTTTCAACTTTGTTCCTTTACACTCCCTCCCAAACTTCTCTTTAGAATCTCCCAAAAGCACAGTATCATCAGTAAAAAGTAACTGTGTCAACTCCCATTTTGTATTTGATTCCTGATAATTTAATCCCACCCCTCTCCCCAACACCCTAGCATTTGCTTTTACAACCCCATCTATAAATATGTTAAACAGCCATGGTGACATTACACATCTCCTGTCTAAGACCTAAATAATATACATATCAGTAGTAAATAGAATAATACATACTGCATACAGTAACTGTAATATCTAGACTGATGATAATAATATTATTATATTAATACTGTAATAACAACAATAATAATAATACATCTTACCATCTTTTCTTGATCTGTCTTGAATTTTAATTGTTCTCTGCTTTTGTCTGATCTGTGTTAAAAACCTGTGACCTGTGTTGATGTAAACAGGAACAGTGCTAAGTATGTGGTTGCTGTGGCTGGAGAACATGACCTCAGTTCCCCTAATAATGGACACAGACAAGTGCTACGAGTCAAAGAAATCATCTCCCACTCCGAGTTCTCCAAGGTTAGCTCAAGACTTCTTTTAAATTCAAGATTCAAATTCAAGTTTATTTCCACTTGATATGTTGTTTATATAGAAATGAGTGACAATTGAATGCATGTAGAAAGCCCATGGTTATGCAGAGCATTTTGGGCAAGCTTATGACTACAATAAACATTACATGTACAGTGGAACCCCGAGTAACGTACACCCCGGAAATCGTACAATTATGTAAGTACAGTGGTACCTCGAGTTACGATATTTTTTCGTTCGAGAATGCTGTCCAAGTGCCATTACCAAACGAATTTATCCCCATAAGGAATAATGTAAAATAGACTAGTCCTTTTACACCCCCAAAAATATACTTACAAAAGCATTTAAAAAAATAAACTTACATAAAAGGGCGATTTTGGGGACCATCGTAACTCGAGGTACCACTGTATAATATTTTAAGTGCTTTTGTAAGTGTATTTTTGGGGGTCTGAAATGGACTAACCTACTTGACATTATTTCTTAAGGGAGTAAATTCGTTCGGTAATGGCACTTGAGCAGGCTTCTGGAATGAAGTTTTTACGTTACTCGGGGTTCCACTGTGGATAACTAAAGTATAATGAACATGTGTCATTGCTCAGTAATAACCCACATGCAGACAGACTCACAAGATTAATTGGTCTGTATACGTATTTCAGTCCCCTTCTGGGATCCTCTTCAGCAGATGCTGAGTTTTAGGACTAGCTATGGGTTCAATCCCTGCCCATTCCATGTTTGTTTTTTGGGGCTATAAAACATTGACCATAGAACACCTGCACATGTGAATAGTTGCATGAACCTTGCCCTAGTTACAGTACACCAGCATTGTAAATTTCAAGCTGATTGGATGAGGCCTTCTCATTTTATAAATACTGTAAAATAAACTTGAAACTGGAGGAAAACAAAAATTCTGGCAACAACCTAGAGGTACTCTTTCAATGATACCAAATAATTTAATATGTAAAGTTTTGTTTATTTTAAGTTACTTGTGTTAGCAAGTATTTCATTATGAAATAAAAAGGATTAGAAAAATTAATTGCCAAAACAATAAAATTTTGGTTTTAGGATTGACATGAAGATTTAAGATTGTTTCTTGACATAGGCATTGTTTAAGTTGAACAAAAAGATAATTACTTGATGTAGTTATTGTTTGAAACTGAAGAAGGTTGGTGTGTTGCAGCGCTACATCAATGACATAGCACTTCTGGAGCTGGTTGAGGATGCTCTTTGGAACAAGTATGTTCAACCTGTATGTCTTCCTAACCTCAACACTGATGGTGTCACTGATGCCCTTAATGTCACCGTTGCTGGATGGGGCATGACCGACGAGGCTTCTAATGGTATGCCGACCCAAGCTTCACGCAACACACATATCTTTTTGTTTAGCCTGGATTAATTCATTGTTAAAACTTGATTATCCCTCATTTCCCAGGCATTGTACAACCTTCATGGGCTTACCACTTTTACATGAATAAGATCATTTTTATTGTTTTTGCTTTGTTTTTATATACAGGTGCTTCTTGACTTAAGATGGGGTTACATTCCGACAAACCCATCGTATGCTAAATAAATAACTATACTGTCACTGAATAATTAAATAAATAATTATTGTAACTAACTAAATACCAGTATTGAAAAGTAAATAAATGATAACAAGTTATGGGTAGATGGCGGGAATATTTTGAGGAACTTTTAAATGTCGATGAAAAAAGGGAGGCGGTAATTTCATGTACTGGCCAGGGAGGTACAACATCGTTTAGGAGTGAAGAAGAGCAGGATGTGAGTGTGGGGGAGGTGCGTGAGGCATTACGTAGAATGAAAGGGGTAAAGCAGCTGGAATTGACGGAATCATGACAGAAATGTTAAAAGCAGGGGGATATAGTGCTGGAGTGGTTGGTATTTTTGTTTAATAAATGTATGAAAGAGGGAAGGTACCTAGGGATTGGCAGAGAGCATGTATAGTTCCTTTATATAAAGGAAGGGGGATAAAAGAGAGTGTAAAAATTATAGGGGAATAAGTTTACTGAGTATACCAGGTAAAGTGTATGGCAGGGTTATTATTGAAAGAATTAGAGGTAAGACAGAGAGTAGGATTGCAGATGAGCAAGGAGGCTTTAGAGTGGGTAGGGGATGTGTAGATCAAGTGTTTACAGTGAAGCATATATGTGAACAGTATTTAGATAAAGGTAGAGAAGTTTTATTGCATTTATGGATTTAGAAAAGGCATATGATAGAGTGGATAGGGGAGCAATGTGGCAAATGTTGCAAGTGTATGGAATAGGTAGTAAGTTACTGAAGGCTGTAAAGAGTTTTTATGAGGATAGTGAGGCTCAGGTTAGGGTGTGTAGGAGAGGGAGATTACTTCCGGTAAAAGTAGGTCTTAGACAGGGATGTGTAATGTCACCATGGTTGTTTAATATATTTATAGATGGGGTTGTAAAAGAAGTAAATGCTAGGGTGTTGGGGAGAGGGGTGGGATTAAATTATGGAGAATTAAATGCAAAATGGGAGTTGACACAGTTACTTTTTGCTGATGATACTGTGCTTATAGGAGATTCTAAAGAAAAGTTGCAAGGTTAGTGGACGAGTTTGGGAGAGTGTGTAAAGGTAGAAAGTTAAAAGTGAACATAGATAAGAGTAAGGTGATGAGGGTATCAAACGATTTAAATAAAGAAAAATTGGATATCACATTGGAGAGAGGGATTATGGAAGAAGTAAATGTTTTCAGATATTTGGGAGTTGACGTGTCAGCGGATGGGTTTATGAAGGATGAGGTTAACCATAGAATTGATGAAGGAAAAAAGGTGAGTGGTGCATTGAGGTATCTGTGGAGACAAAAACGTTATCCATGGAGGCAAAGAAGGGAATGTACGAAAGTATAGTGGTACCAACACTCTTATATGGGTGTGAAGCATGGGTTGCAAATGCTGCAGCGAGGAGGAGGCTGGAGGCAGTGGAGATGTCCTGTCTAAGGGCAATGTGTGGTGTAAATATTATGCAGAAAATTCGGAATGTGGAAATTAGGAGAAGGTGTGGAGTTACTAAAAGTATTTGTCAGAGGGCTGAAGAGGGGTTGTTGAGGTGGTTTGGTCATTTAGAGAGAATGGATCAAAGTAGAATGACTTGGAGAGCGTATAAATCTGTAGGGGAAGGAAGGCGGGGTAGGGGTCGTCCTAGAAAAGGTTGGAGGGAAGGGGTAAAGGAGGTTTTGTGGGCGAGGGCTTGGACTTCCAGCAAGCATGTGTGAGCGTGTTAGATAGGAGTGAATGGAGACGAATGGTTTTGGGACATGACGATCTGTTGGAGTGTGAGCAGGGTAACATATTGTGAAGGGATTCAGGGAAACCAGTTAATTGATTTAGTTGGACTTGAGTCCTGGAAATGGGAAGTACAATGCCTGCACTTTAAAGGAGGGGTCTGAGATAGTGACAGCTGGGAGGGACTTTTCTCAGCTGTCGTATCTGAGCTCCTCTGCAAAGACAGTGATTATGTATGAGTGTGGTGAAAGTGTTGAATGATGATGAAAGTATTTTCTTTTTGGGGATTTTCTTTCTTTTTGGGTCACCCTGCCTCGGTGGGAGACGGCCGACTTGTTGAAAAAAAAAAAAAAAAAAAAGTTATGGATTTGCCATCTTCATGCTGAGTGATTATCTCAAGTTTCATCTCCAAAGTAATTGCTTTTGCACCATCATAAAGTTGAAATATCGTAAGTCAAACCATCATATGTCGAGGAGCACGTGTACTCGTATTTATCTTTTTGTATGTAAAGAAGACAAAATTCAATTTATGGTATTTATTGAGAAGACATTTTGTCTACATTTCTTTATACTGTTCAGATTTAAAGAAATAGAGCATATACATAAAAGTCATAAAATATATCATGAATATGGTGAGTTATTTATCATTTGATTGTTTTCTTTTATTGGATTTATAATTTTACTGTTGGTTCTCCATTTCTGTGTCATCTTCCTACTCTCTCGTTTCTACTGTCTGTCATATTCTTTTCTATATCATTTTTTTTATTTTGTCATGTTCCTATCATGTTCTTACTCTTCCTTTCATATTCCTACTCTGTCATATTTTTACACTGCCATATTCTCACACTTGTTACAAAATGAGCACTGGTGTGTTCTACAGGAGGTCATCATGCTAGTTTGCTGCAGAAGGTGGTGGTGCAGGTGCTATCTCGGTCAGACTGTCAACAATGGTACTCCAATCATGCTGGAACAGCTGTTGTCCTCTATGACACACACCTCTGTGCTGGCTTTGAAAATGGCGAGAAGGATGCCTGTCAGGTGAGGCTAGGTGGTGAGAAAAAGTGAGAATGAAAGAGTAAGTGAGAATGAGAGAAAGTTAGAATGAGAGAGAAGGTGAGAGAGAGAGAGAGAGGGGGGGGAAGAGTGAATGAAATAATAAGTGAGTGAGTGAGTGAAAGATTGTTCTATATGGCAATAGCTTAATCAAGAGATGGTTTTATACAGCAGTGACTTAATCAAAAGATGGTTCTGTAGACAGGAACCAGATCAGGAGATGTTATGTGTTCCAAACAGTTTATTTTATTTATACAAATATGTGTGTCTGTACACATTTACTAAAAAAGAGAAGAACAAAAACTTTATAAAACTGGGTTGTTTGAATGTGCGTGGATGATAAGAAAGAAATGATTGCTGATGTTATGAATGAAAAGAAGTTGGATGTCCTGGCCCTAAGCGAAACAAAGCTGAAGGGGGTAGGCGAGTTTCAGTGGGGAGAAATAAATGGGATTAAGTCAGGAGTATCTGAGAGAGTTAGAGCTAAGGAAGGATCAGTTATGGAAGGAGAAGAGGGAATATAAATGTGTAAATTCAAGGATTATGTGGATTAAAATACGGGTTGGATGCGAAAAGTGGGTCATAATAAGCGTGTATGCACCTGGAGAAGAGAGGAGTGTAGAGGAGAGAGAGAGATTTTGGGAGATGTTAAGCAAATGTATAGGAACTTTTGAACCAAGTGAGAGTAATTGTGGTAGGGGACCTAAATGCTAAAGTAAGAGAAACGTAGAGAGGTTGTGGTAGGTAAGTTTGGGGTGCCAGGTGTAAATGATAATGGGAGCCCTTTGATTGAACTTTGTATAGAAAGGGGTTTAGTTATAGGTAATACATATTTTAAGAAAAAGAGGATAAATAAGTATACAAGATATGATGTAGGGCGAAATGACAGTAGTTTGTTGGACTACGTATTGGTAGATAAAAGACTGTTGAGTAGACTTCAGGATGTACATGTTTATAGAGGGGCCACAGATATATCAGATCACTTTTTAGTTATAGCTACAGTGGGAGTAAAAGGTAGATGGGATACAAGGAAAATAGAAGCAGTAAGTAAGAGAGGTGAAGGTTTATAAACTAAAAGAGAGGCAGTTAGGGTAAGATATAAACAACTATTGGAGGATAGATGGGCTAGTGAGAGTGTAGGCAATGGGGTCGAAGATGTTTGGGGTAGATTTATAAATGTAATGTTAGTGTTCATCAGAAGTTTGTGGTTACAGGCGAGTGGGTGCGGGAGGGAAGAAGAGCGATTGGTGGAATGATGATGTAAAGAGAGTAGTAAGGGAGAAAAAGTTAGCATATGAAAGATTTTTACAAAGTAGAAGTGATGCAAGGAGGAAGAGTATATGGAGAGAAAAAGAGAGGTTAAGAGAGTGGTGAAGCAATGTAAAAAGAGAGCAAATGAGAGAGTGGGTGAGATGTTTTCAACAAATTTTGTTGAAAATAAGAAAAGGTTTTGGAGTGAGATTAATAAGTTGAGGAAGCCTAGGGAACAAATGGATTTGACAGTTAAAAATAGGAGAGGAGAGTTATTAAATGGAGAGTTAGAGGTATCGGGAAGATGGAGGGAATATTTTGAGGAGTTGTTAAATGATGATGAAGACAGGGAAGCTGTGATTTCGTGTATAGGGCAAGGAGGAATAACATCTTGTAGGAGTGTGGAAGAGCCAGTTGTGAGTGTGGGGAAAGTTCGTGAGGCAGTGGGTAGAATGAAGGGGTAAGGCAGCTGGGATTGATGGGATAAAGATATAAATGTTAAAAGCAGGTAGGGATATAGTTTTGGAGTGGTTGGTGCTATTATTTAATAAATGTATGGAAGAGGGTAAGGTACCTAGGGATTGGCAGAGAGCATGTATTGTTAATTTGTATAAAGGCAAAGGGGACAAAAGAGAGTGCAAAAATTATAGGGGAATAAGTCTGTTGAGTGTACCTGGTAAAGTGTATGGTAGAGTTATTATTGAAAGAATTAAGAGTAAGACAGAAAGCAGGATAGCAGATGAACAAGGGAGCTTTAGGAAAGGCAAGGGGTGTGTAGACCAATTGTTTACAGTGAAACATATAGGTGAACAGTATTTGGATAAGGGTAAAAAGGTTTTTGTGGCATTTATGGATTTGAAAAAAGTGTATGATAGGGTGGATAGGGAGGCAATGTGGCAGATGTTGCAGGTGTATGGAATAGGAGGTAGGTTACTGAAAGCAGTGAAGAGTTTTTATGAGGATAGTGAGGCTCAGGTTAGTGTGTGTAGGAGGGAGGGGGACTATTTCCCAGTAAAAGTGGGCCTTAGACAAGGATGTGTGATGTTACCGTGGTTGTTCAATATATTTATAGATGGGGTTGTACGAGAAGTGAATGCGAGGGTCTTGGCAAGAGGTGTGGGGTTAAAAGATAAAGAATCAAATACAAAGTGGGAGTTGTCACAGTTGCTTTTTGCTGATGACACTGTGCTTTTGGGAGATTCTGAAGAGAAGTTGCAGAGGTTGGTGGATGAATTTGGTAGGGTGTGTAAAAGAAGAAAATTGAAAGTGAATACGTATAGGAAAAACCCCTTCTCCTGTATACATTACTTAAGTTAAAAAGAGAAACTTTTGTTTTTCTCTTTGGGCCACCCCGCCTTGGTGGGAAGCGGCCGATTTGTTGAAAGAAGAAGAAATATAGGAAAGAGTAAGGTGATGAGGATAACAAAAAGATTAGGTGACGAAAGATTGGATATCAGATTGGAGGGAGAGAGTATGGAGGAGGTGAATGTATTCAGATATTTGGGAGTGGACATGTCAGCAGATGGGTCTATGAAGGATGAGGTGAATCATAGAATTGATGAGGGGAAAAGGGTGAGTGGAGCACTTCGGAGTCTGTGGAGACAAAGAACTTTGTCCATGGAAGTGAAGAGGGGAATGTATGAGAGTATAGTTATATCAACACTCTTATATGGGTGTGAAGCATGAGTGATGAATGTTGCAATGAGGAGAAGGCTGGAGGCAGTGGAGATGTCATGTCTGAGGTCAATGTGTGGTGTGAATATAATGCAGAGAATTCGGAGTTTGGAAATTAGGAGGAGGTGCGGGATTACCAAAACTATTATCCAGAGAGCTGAGGAGGGGTTGTTGAGGTGGTTCGGACATGTAGAGAGAATGGAACAAGACAGAATGACTTCGAGAGTGTATAAATCTGTAGTGGAGGGAAGGCGGGGTAGGGGTCGGCCTAGGAAAGGTTGGAGGGAGGGGGTAAAGGAGGTTTTGTGTGCGAGGGGCTTGGACTTCCAGCAAGCATGTGTGAGCGTATTTGATAGGAGTGAATGGAGACAAATGTTTTTTAATACTTGACGTGCTGTTGGAGTGTGAGCAAAGTAACATTTATGAAGGGATTCAGGGAAACTGGCAGGCCGGACTTGAGTTCTGGAGATGGGAAGTACAGTGTCTGCACTCTGAAGGAGGGGTGTTAATGTTGCAGTTTTATAACTGTAGTGTAAAGCACCCCTCTGGCAAGACATTGATGGAGTGAATAATGATGAAAGTTTTTCTTTTTCGGGCCACCCTGCCTCGGTGGGAATCGGCCGATGTGTTAATAAAAAAAAAAAAAATAATGCTTGTCTTGTAAACAAAGTATTGTGCAGACTTGAGACCAGGTCAGTCAGGTGGTATTTTGAGGAAAGGCTGGATAACACTAATCTGTCATCATGTTTATAGTTATATTGCTAAATGATAGCAATATACCTTATGAGGATGACAGGCTAGTGTTTTCACATCTTATAGTCTACAATAACATAACAATGTAACTACAGTGGTACCCCGGTTTACGATGGTCCCCAAACTCACCCTTTTATGTAAGTTTATTTTTTTAAATGCTTTTGTAAGTGTAATTTTGGGGTTCTAAAAGGACTAGTCTATTTTACAACATTTCTTAAGGAGATAAATTCGTTTGGTAATGGCACTTGAACAGCATTCTGGAATGAAAAAATATCGTAAACCGGGGTACCACTGTACTAAACATGATGACAGACTCTCATTACTACACATGATGTTTTAAAACAATTTATTACGCTCATAAAAGTATGAATTCTTAGTGTAAATATAAATTGTAAACACCCTAATGGTTTTCAATTCTCAAAAGCTCCATCCTTGTCATTCTTTATAATCCGCTTCTTGTGCGATAAACCATCTTCAGAGATGGTAACACCCAAGTAATAGTTACTTGGGCCCAGCAAGGAAACCTATATGCTGATGTAGCTGCTGAACCCATAGTGGAATGTTTGATGATATCCTTATGACTATACTAAAGTATACCAGCTCAAGCTGACAGATTTCATTAGCTACTTTATATTTGAAAACTATTCTGTAACAGATTGTTACACAAAAATCATCCACTGTTATGTAGTATGGCAGGAAAAAATCATCCTGTATGTTGAATTATTATAGGAAAACCATCCAGTGTGATGTAGTATGACATAAAAAAACCATCCTGTGTGGTGTAGTACAACAGATGAAGTATGACAGGAAAATGATCCTGAATGATTAAGTATAACAGGAAAATGATCCTGAATGATTAAGTATAACAGGAAAATTATCCTGTGTGATGGAAACCATAGCTAGTTTTTGTTCCCATACTGTAATTCATATAGTATTTGGTGGCAGCTCACTGTAAGTGATCCCACAATGCAACTCTTATAGAATATGATGGCTGTTAATTGTGGGTGCTCCCACAATGTAACTCAGAAAATATGGTGGCAACTAAGTGTGGGTGATCTCATGTTGTAAATTTCATATAGATGTGACTATTTTGCTAGAGAAAGCAAAATACAGTAACTGATTCTTCGATGTCTCCAGGGTGACAGTGGTGGCCCCCTGCTGACAGCTCCTGACAGCGAGGGACACCAGGTGACTGTGGGAGTAGTATCAGCGGGTATTGGTTGTGGTCGTCCAAGGCTGCCTGGCCTCTATACTCGGGTGTCCCGATACATCGACTGGATTATCGATAAGCTTAAGACAAGAGGTGTGAACGTTAAGGTGTAGCCAAGTCTTCAGTCATTTTACCTTTCTAGGATACTTGGATGATTCCTCACCAAGACATTACCTCGATGGAAAGATACATCTCCAAGACATTATCTTACAGGATGATACAGTGGACCCCCGAGTAACGAGCACCCCGGAAATCGTACAATTATGTAAGTATAATATTGTAAGTGCTTTTGTAAGTGTATTTTTAGGGGTCTGAAATGGACTAACCTACTTGACATTATTTCTTAAGGGAGTAAATTCGTTCGGTAATGGCACTTGAGCAGGCTTCTGGAATGAATTTTGCTCGTTACTTGGGGGTCCACTGTATATATATTTACAAAGATGATATATCACCAGAATACTTACAAACTACAATACAAGTGGGGTTAGAACCCATGGCAAGTGAGTTGTAAAACTCCAAGCCAGTGCGTAAGCCACTGGGCCTACTGTGGTTTGTTTGCAATCATGTTATTAACGATTTCGTGAGTCATGATGGCAGCTTTGAGGGGACTAGAGTTCACCGCAGCCATACTGGCAGGAGATTCATCTGTAAAAACTTGCATTTGTGGTCACAGTGGGAGGTCCATGCTGACTTCACTATGGTGTATAAATATACAGTGGACCCTCGCCAAACGAGCACCCCGGAAATCGTACAGTTATGTAAGTATAATATTGTAAGTGCTTGTGGAAGTGTATTTTTGGGGGTCTGAAATAGACTAACCTACGTGACATTATTTCTTAAGGAAGTAAATTCGTTCGGTAATGGCACTTGAGCAGGTTTCTGGAATGAATTTTGCTCGTTAGGTGGGGGTCCACTGTACCTACTTGGATGAATCTTATTGTAGCTAGCTGGCCCAGTGGCTTACGCACTGACCTGCAGTTTTACAACTCACTTGCCATGGGTTCTAACCCATATTATGGTTTGTTTGAAGTCGTGTTATTACGATTTTGTGAGACCAGAATATCTTGTGTATGCACATGTGTATGCACGTGTGTACATACATTCATGCACACAATGCATGTGCACACACAAAAAAAAATCACAACACTCACAGAATTTCAGAGATGGGACACAGCAGCAAGAGGTCACAGCTGGAAGTTGAAAACTCAGATGAGTCACAGGGATTTTAGGAAGTATTTCTTCAGTCATAGAGTTGTCAGGAAGTGTAACAATCTGGAGAGTGATGTAGTGGAAACAGGATCCATGCATAGCTTTAAGAGGTTCAATAAAGCTTGTGGGGAAGAGAGTGGACTTAGTAGCGACTAGCGAAGAGGCAGGGCCAGTTGTGACTCAACCCCTGCAACCAAATATAGGCGAGTACAGCACTCGCTCGTACTGTACTGATCATTCAGTTTAATATCTGTTAGTGATTTAAGTACTCATTTATTTTAACTTCTTCTGTGTCATTAATTCTTATGTGTTATTTGGGTACGTAATGTGTTCCCAAAAGTTATATAAAATATTTTTCAATATCATTATTAACTATGATTATTAATGTCAAAGGGTCTGAGTCTGATAATATATTTTTTTATTTTTTTAACAAATCGGCCATTTCCCACCAAAGCAGGGTGACCTGAAAAAGAAGAAACATTTTCGTCATCATTCACTCAATCACTGTCTTGCCAGAGGTGCACTTACACTACAGTTATAAAATTGCAACATCAACACCCTTCAGAGTGCAGGCACTGTACCTCCCACCTCCAGGACTCAAGTCCGGCCTGCTGGTTTCTCTGAATCCCTTCATAAATGTTACCTTGCTCACACTCCAACAGCACATCAAGTCATAAAAACCATTTGTCGTCACTCGCTCCTATCTAACACACTCGCACACGCTTGCCGGAAGTCCAAGCCCCTTGCACACAAAAACTCCTTTACTCCCTCCCTCCAATATAAATGTTGCATCAAAAGCAAAGAGTAGAAGTCTCAGAAGTTGAGTAACATTTGGTAGGTGAGAAGACAGCAGCCTAGAATGCTTCCTTGGGGACACCTAAATTCATTGGTATAATACAATGGAACCCCCAGATTTCATACTTAATCCGTTCCAGAAGGTTGGTCTAAATCTGAAACATACGAAAACCAAAGTAATAATTCCCATAAGAAATAATGTAAATACAATTAATCCGTTCCAGACACCCAAAAATATTAACAAAAAATACATTTTTTAAAGAATAACTAGTTTTACATACAGAAAAAAATGAGAAATAAATATAAATCACAAATGAAATGGATAAATGAACATTTAAATCACTATTACATACCTTTATTGAAGACTCTTGTTGGCGTATGGAAGAAGGCGAGGAGGGGAGAGGAGAGCTTATTGTTTGGAAGAGGAATCTCCCTCCATAAGGACTTTCTTTGGGTCCATGGTGGCTTATTTCACAGTCGCACTCAATAGTTATGCACAAAAACAATGGATTATTACGAAATGTTTCAGATGAACGCACTAAGAAATGCTCACTCAACCAGTGACAGAGCCAGACTGAGACGCGTACGCATGAGTGGCGGCGTCCTGGGCTGGCGGACGCATCTGATATGTACGATTTCCAGTTGGAGGTACGAAATCTGGACCTAAATTTCACCCAAAAAAGTGGTCTAAATCCGAAACGTATAATATTTGGTGTGTACGAAATCCAGAGTTCCACTGTACAGTGGTACCTCGACATACAAGCAGCTCCCAACTCGAACAGTTATGTAAATGTATTTCTGTAAGTGCTGAATAAGTATCTTTTATGGTTATATGCTGTTGTCTGTTATTGTTACTGAGGTATGACTGAAAATACTTCTATGCATGATCTTAGATTCCATAGTAATTTAGCATTAGTAGAAGAATATTGTGAAAACAGTATGAAAAACCTTTCACATATCAGTAAAAAAAAGTCCAACAAGGAGAAAAAATATAACAGCTGTGTATATCATTGATATACACAGAGTATCTGCTATTTGTGTTGGGACAGACATGAGTGGGTGTGGGTGGGTGAGAGTTGGACCTGACTAGCTTGTGCTACTAGGTCAGATAACGTACTCCTTCCTTAAGTGAATGTGACCTGACCTGACTAGGTTAGGGCATTGGCTTAAGCCGGTAGAAGACTTGGACCTGCCTCGCATGGGCCAGTAGGCCTGCTGCAGTGTTTATGTTCTTGTGCAAGGAATTCAACCTGTGTTCTCCATACTTGGATCATACCTGATTGCCTTCCATTTCCCCAGGTGCTGCCAGACCCTTACTAGCTTAGTACTTCCTCAATAGTTTAATACTACTACTAATAATAATATGGTAATAAAAATATGGCAATAATAATGTAATGGTATTATAAATATATTTATTGGTTAGTACATTGGTAGGTTTGGCTATATTGAAATTAAATACCTTGTGATCGATGTCTGAATACTGAGAAAACCTCGAACAGTACAGAAAAATTCCAATCCAAATCTCGATACTATAAAAATGTTAAACTCTTAGTCCGCAACTAAGATATGAATAGTTAGTTCATTAGGTTTATACAGCCTATAGCCAGCGTGAGTCATTAATAATACTACAGATTATAAGACTTACTTGAGACCCTTGTAGGTTTAGCACTTCTTTTTGATAAGAATTGAATGTAATGTTCATCTCTACTGCTTTAATTAAGGTTCAGTGTTTCCTACAATGTATGATGTCATTAGTGATTACTTAATTGAAAACATATAAACAAATGCATATAATAATAATGATCTCATTAGTGATTAGTTATGTATAAAGACAAATGTACAGTATATAAAGTTAACTGAGAACATATAGGCAGATGTACAGAAGCACCACTGTCAAAAGAATAGTGAACTTCCAAGCCGATAATGATTTCTCACATTATCAAGGAACAGTTCCTTGATAATGTGAGAAATCACAAAGCGCTTGGAAGTTCACTATTCTTTTCACAGTGGTTGTTCTGCATATTGTGATATCACCTGTTTACTGTGATCTTACTGCAGCATAGACAAATGTATATATGAGGATTATCTCTGATAAAAATTTTACTTTTAATATGTAAACATTGATAAGCTTTTATAAACAGCTAATTTTGTGAATTTTTTATAACATTACTTCTTGTCAGCTCTGTTCAAAGACTTTTAAAGTATTTCCAAAGTTTTATAATAAACATAAATCTGTAAAAATTTTAATTTTTTTTTACCTAGAATGTTAGTGGTACACATAGCAGAGGCGCTATGTGTACCACTAACAACAATCTTCAACACCTCTATCAAAACTGGGCGACTAGCTGAGGTATGGAAGACAGCAAATGTAGTCCCAATTTTTAAAAAATGAAACAGACATGAAGCATTACACTACAGACCAGTGTCACCGACATGTATAGTATGTAAAGTCATGGTGAAGATTATCAGAAGAGTGGTGGAGCACCTGATTTCAGGGATGGGAAATCCTGTGTCACAAACCTACTGGAGTTCTATGACAGGGTGACAGCAGTAAGACAAGAGAGGGGTGAGTAGATTGCATTTTCTTGTACTGTAAGAAGGCTTTTGACACAGTTCCACATGAGAGATTAGTGCAAAAGCTGGAGAACCAGACAGGGATAACTGGGAAAAGTTCAGATTCAAGAAGGATATAGGAAAGCACTGGTTTGGTAATAGAGTTGTGGACGAGTGGAACAAACTCCCGAGTACCGTCATAGAAGCTAAGATGATGTGTAGCTTTAAAAATAGGTTAGATAAATACATGAGTGGGTGTGAGTGGGACCTGACTAACTTGTGCTACTAGGTCAGATGCCGTACTAATTCCTTAAGTGGAAGTGACCTGACTACCTGGAGTTTACCTGGAGAGTGTAGCTTCAGGTGGTCGGCTAGATAAATATATGAGTGGGTGCGGGTGGGTGTGAGTCCATCCTGACTAGCTTGTGCTGATAAATTAGACACTAGGTCAGATGCCGTGCTCCTTCCTTAAGTGAATGCAACCTGACCTGGTTGGGTCGGGGCATTGGCTTAAGCCGGTTGGACACTTGGACCTGCCTCGCATGGGCCAGTAGGCCTGCTGCAGTGTTCCTTCTTTCTTATGGATCAGGGAATACCTGTCGGGAAGACATCAGCAAGTCATGGTACGTGACGAGGTGTCAGAGTGGGATGTCTGTGACAAGCAGGGTTCCACTGGGGTCAGTCCTAGGACCGGTGCTGTTTCTGGCATATGTGAATGACATGACGGAAGGAACAGACTCAGAAGTGTCCTTGTTTGCAGATGTGAAGTTGATAAGAAGAATTTATTTGGATAAGGACCAGGTAGAACTACAAAGGGATATGGACAGGCTGCAGGCCTGGTCCAGAAACTGGCTCCTGGAGTTCAACCCCACCAAGTACAAAGTCATGAAGATTGGGGAAGGGCAAAGAAGACAGCATACAGAGTACAGTCTAGGGGGCCAGAGACTACAAACCTCACTCAAGGAAAAGGATCTTGGGGTAAGTATAACACCGTGTATATATCCTGTGGCACACATCAACCAATTAACTGCTGCAGCATACGGGTGCCTTGCAAACTTAAGAACAGCATTCTGACATCTCAATAAGGAATCGTTCATGACCCTGTACACCGTGTACATCAAGCCTATATTGGAGCATGCAGCACCAGTTTGGAACCCACACTAGCCAAGCGCGTAAGGAAATTAGAGAAAGTGCAAAGGTTTGCAATAAGACTAGTCCCGGAGCTAAGGGGCATGTCCTACGAGGAGAGGTTAAGGGAAATCGACCTGACGACACTATAGGACAGGAGAGATAGGGGGATATTATAATGACATAAAATACTGAGAGAAATCGACAAGATGGACAGAGACAGGATGTTCCAGAGATGGGACACAGCAACAAGGGGTCACAATTGGAAGTTGAAGACTCAGATGAATTACAAGGATGTTAGGAAGTATTTCTTCAGTCACAGTGTTGTCAGGAAGTGGAATAGTCTGGGAAGTGTAGTGGAGGCAGGATCCATACATAGCTTTAAGAAGAGGTATGATAAAGCTCATGGAGAAGGAAGAGTGATCTAGTAGCAACCAGTGAAGAGGCAGGGCCAGGAGCTGCAATCACAACTAGGGGAGTACAGACAGACAGACACACACACACACAAAGGGCCCAGGAGCTATGAATCTACCCCTGCAACTACAACTAGGTGAGTACACACACACACACCACACTGCGTGTGTGTGTGTGGGGGGGGGGGGGTTGAGTCATAACATGTACAGCAAAGCCTCGATTAGTAAGAATATAAATAGTACGAAATTTGATTTAGTACGAATTATACAATGATCCTAAACCTTATTTAATAATATGAGTAAAAATTCAATTAGTATGAGTGCTGAGCATGCTGTGCACCCCGCTTACTAAAATTGGCACAGATGTTGGAATGCATGAATCTACAGTACTTAATATTATCATAAAACATGCAGATGAAATAGAAGAAAAATGTACAGCTGCATCAGCTTTTTGTGACTTGCATACAACTATTATAAATAAAAAATTACAATGGTAGAAATGGTAGGGTTGTCGCCATTGCCAAGCAGTGAGAGGAGCGACTCTCATTGCTGAGGTCCAGGGAATAAACCCTGGACTTTAATATAAAAAATTTTTAAAACTGCAGTGAGGAGGAGGCTGGAGGCAGTGGAGATGTCCTGTCTAAGGGCAATGTGTGGTGTAAATATTATGCAGAAAATTCGGAATGTGGAAATTAGGAGAAGGTGTGGAGTTACTAAAAGTATTTGTCAGAGGGCTGAAGAGGGGTTGTTGAGGTGGTTTGGTCATTTAGAGAGAATGGATCAAAGTAGAATGACTTGGAGAGCGTATAAATCTGTAGGGAAAGGAAGGCGGGGTAGGGGTCATCCTAGAAAAGGTTGGAGGGAAGGGGTAAAGGAGGTTTTGTGGGTGATGGGCTTGGACTTCCAGCAAGCATGTGTGAGCGTGTTAGATAGGAGTGAATGGAGACGAATGGTTTTTGGGACATGACGATCTGTTGGAGTGTGAGCAGGGTAACATTTTGTGAAGGGATTCAGAGAAACCAGTTAATTGATTTAGTTGGACTTGAGTCCTGGAAATGTGAAGTACAATGCCTGCACTTTAAAGGAGGGGTCTGAGATAGTGACAGCTGGGAGGGACTTTTCTCAGCTGTCGTATCTGAGCTCCTCTGCAAAGACAGTGATTATGTATGAGTGTGGTGAAAGTGTTGAATGATGATGAAAGTATTTTCTTTTTGGGGATTTTCTTTCTTTTTGGGTCACCCTGCCTCGGTGGGAGACGGCCGACTTGTTGAAAAAAAAAAAATGGTAGAAATGGAGTCTCTTATCAAACAAGAGCTTTGAGTTTCTTTACAGCTGTAACTGATGTCAGGTTTCATATTTCACACTCAAGCTGCCGAGGCCTTGTGCTGCTGCCTGGTGGCCCAAGTTCAAGCCTACAGCTCGCTGGGTATGAGGCCACACACATGCACACATACATATATTCCAAATGCATAGTTGTTCGATGATGATCCTCTACATCATAGGATGGATCAAGAGGGAGGCAAGACATGCTGGACTCTGGTAAGTCTCCTTGCTGTGTTGTTTTAACCTTTAATATGTTATACTACAGTAAAGTGAAAACATAAAGAGTATTGTAAGAAACTAGATCATTTGTTGTAGTATTATACAATAATATAGTGTTCATTACTTAACTGCACAGAAGACCGAAAGGTCCAATTATTCAGACCAAAAGACTCTTCACCACTACAGGAGCCCCCCTTGTAGAGGAAAATTGGGCTGAAATTAGCGGAAAGATTTGATTTTGCCAATTTTCATACACTCCCCCCCCCAGTCTGCTTTATGGGTTTTTACTATGTCTGACTAAATTATTGGGATGCCATAAACCATGACCAATCATTCTTAGTTATATCTTATTATATGAGAAATAGTGTAACTCTTCGATTTTTTTTGTGTGAACTCAAAATGGAAGGAAAATGTCTATATATAGGAAAGGCTGGAGATGTGACTAATGAAGTTAATGAAACCAAAAGTATGAAATTTGATGGAAAATTGATGAAATTACACTTTTGCGAATTTTGCTGTGTCAACGATATTTACGCATCAGCAATTTTTGCTCACTTTGAGTCCTATTTTAGGCCAATTACACTGTTCCAGTTGGCCAAATTCTTAGCTATTCTGCTAGTATGTCTTCCATTTTATCAATTGAGCACAAGAAACTGCCCAATCAACTATTTCAACTACTCAGTAAAGTGATCAGAAATTGGTAATTTTGCCAATTTCACACAAATTTCAAAATATTCCATTTTCAAAATAGGGTCCAGACTAAACAATGCAGGAATTCCTAGCACTATAATAATATTTCCCTTGTTCATTAGTTACATTCCCAGGCTTTACACATAATTTTTATTCACACAAAAAATAGAAGATTTACTGTTATGCAATATTGTAATAATTGTATAAATAAAATCAGCGCATTTGTGAATGCGTATTAGACCCACCAGTTGGATATGTATTGGATGGGTGACGTGATTTGTTTACTCTTGAATGTAAGCAAAAATCAAACATTTCCGCCACTTTGAGTTCAATTTCAAGCTATTTTCATTCCTGAAACCGATCAAAATCATATCTATTTCTGTAATATATCTTCCATTCTATCAAATGAGACCAAGAAACCAAGAATACAACCATAAAAACCATACAAAAATATACCGCCAAGTTGCTGTTTTAAACCAAAAACATGGTTGCAGTTTTTTTCCTCTCATTATGTAGTGTGTGCTGCAGGATTTTTTTTATATGGTGCACACTTATCACATAGACTCATTCTTTCATATCTAAACCAAAATTTACTGCTCACAGCTCATGAGCTGGGCTCATAAAGTAGTACTACTGCACAGACAATGAAAGGGTAAAACTGGAATTTTTTTAATTTTGTGTAAAAATGGCTAAATTTCTAACTTCCGTTCACTTTATAAGATAGTTTAGTGTACAGTGGACCCCCGGAAATCGAACATTCTTCGTTCCAGAACGCTGTTCAAGTGCTGTTAACGAACGAATTTATTCCCATAAGGAATAATGTAAATTAGATTAGTCCATTTCAGACCCCCAAAAATACACTTACAATAATAAACTTACATAATAGGTCGAGTTGGGAGGCGTTTGATTTCCGGGGGTCCACTGTATTTGAATGGGGAGTTTCTTGTGCTCAATCAATAGAATGGAAGACTTACTACCGAAATAGTATGAATTTTGTCAAACTGAGCAATGGCATTGGCTTGAAATAGGACTCAAAGTGGGCAAAATTGCCAATGCATAAATTGCACCCAGACCGCTAACTTTGCGTTTGTGTAAGCCTATCAGATTTCCATCAAATTTCATATTTTTAGTGTCATTATTGTCAGAAAAGGAGTCTACCATTTCAGATTTTTTTTTTCTAAAATGTAAACACAGCACTTTTAATTTTGGGGGTCTAGACAGTGAAAGGGTTTATCACCACTACAAATACCATTTCACAAATCTCTGGGTCTTTCAATATCCCTGGGGTTTAAACAAAGTTGAATCTGCCAAAAACTGACTTCTCTTTAACTACTACATAACTTCTTACATGTCGCCTCAGTGTGAACTGATAGTCCCTGATGGGTGAAGTATCTTTAAATAAAACACCATAACCCACACATATTATATCCTCCCCACCTTTGATCAAGGTGGTGTTTAAACTGAAGAATGGATGGGGACTTAAACTGGGGTCCTGACTGGTAATAGGTTTAGAGCTTTACTACTGGGCTGTGAGGCTTACAATAAGGAAACTTCATTGTTGTGTTATGTCTGAATCAATGGCCACTTCTATGACCCAACTTCTTTTAACCACAGCCCCAGAAGCTTTCCTAGGACATCTGTTCTCATACCCCTTAAAGCCGAATATTCTATGAACTCGAGATATCTTAGAGTTTATTGAATACTGTATATGGGTCTGAGGGATGTGAGAATAGATGTACTATGAAGGTTTCTGGAAATGTGAGGAAGGACCATTCAGTCACAGATGGTGGCCATTGATGGAGACATGACACAGCTGTGCTGTCTGTGAAACTTTCCTATTTGTAAGCCTCGCTGGCCAGCAGTACAGTGCTGGTTCTGCTACCAGTCATGACCACTGTTTGAGTCCCTGTACACTCATTTATTCACTAACAGTTGTTCATTATGATGCTTGTATGTTACAACTGATGGTTTCTCTGTGCATGAAAGCCACAGAATATTAATGCATACATTAAATAATTTGTCTTCAAATATTAAAGTTTTGCAGAAGCATCATTGACACAGTGCTGTTATTACATTTGCATGAGGATCACTGAGGTCATAGAACACCTGGATTTAATGCAAGGAATTGGAGGTCAGGATCAAGAGCCCCTCAGTGACATGAACCTCAATTGAAGAGCATAATCTGCTTGTTTCTTTTAAAACAAATACATTTTATGATGCCTCCTTTCTCTCTGGAATATCTCTCATTGTGATACACTGCCAGAACACTATGACCAGACACTGCTGTAACAGACTGTAACTGTCTCACACAGGACAATACCAACACTAGATTTTTCCACTGTAGTTAACACTCCAACATGTTTTTTTTCAACATTAATGACATTTCATAAGTTTTAGCTATGTACAAATGAAGATTGTTGCCACTTTTGTCTTATTAATACCATTACTCTAAATGGTTACATAAACATTGAAGAATAACCTACACAAGAACTATGGTCCAGTGCGTTGTCTCTTTTCAGGGGGTGGTTTAGCTGTGCGCTGTGCAGGAGGCTGAGAGACTGGCTCTGTTTTCACCTCCACTTTTACTTCAGTCTTAATTTCAGTCTTGATGTCTGCTTTGCAATCTTCTGTGCAGGAAAAAGAAAACATAAAAGTTGTACAGCATTATAATATTCATGGAAAGTGCTAAACCTGTAAAGGTCATTCAATGTATACAAGTTGCAATAGTATAATAAATACTATCAAAGATTTCAGAATATCATTGCCCTGAAGAAAGGAGTAGGAACATTATGAGGCATAACTTGCAGTCAAAGACAATAGTGCATACTGCATCACCTGAAGATTCACACTCGAAGGAAAACTGTGAAAAGTTATACAAATTTATATGCCTTTTTAATTTAACAAGAATTAATACTGCATAGGAATCTGACTTGACCTTGCTAAAATTTCTGTAATATAAAAATGACTATTTCACTATTTTTCTTAGAGGGGAGTGGGTAATAAATCACTGGTTAAAATGTAATATTATATCAATTTTTAACTTTGGAAAATTACTTAATAAACCACTGAATCTATCATCATATAGTACAGTGGACCCCCGGTTTTTGTAATTAATTCGTTCCAGAATGCTGTTCAAGTGCCGTTACCAAACGAATTTGTTCCCATAAGGAATAATGTAAATTAGATTAGTCCCTTTAGACCCCAAAAAATACACTTACAAAAGCACTTACAAAAATACACTAACATAATTGTTCGAGTTTGGAGCATTACGAACACTGGGGGTCCACTGTATATACAAATAATTTAAATTTGCATTTGACATGCTGTGCATAAAATTAAATGTAGACTATAGGTGTAGCCCATTAACACTTTGGGGGTCGACAGGCCTTCTCGGAAACGTGTTCATGGGGTCGAAAAATTTTTGGGAAAAATATTTTTATTTTTTCCTTATGAAATGATAGAGAATCTTTTTCCGATCATAACGCCACCAAAATTATGAATTTTGATCAAAAACTAACGGAACTATGCTTTCGCGAAGTTTTCGGTATCTATGACACTGACGCATCGGCGATTTCACCCACTTCGAGCCCTATTTTCAACAAATTCCAATGTTTCAGTCTCCTAAAATTATAGCTATTTCGCTAGAACTCCATTTCTTCTATCGATTGAGTACAAGAAACCGCCTATATACCAATTTCATCTACCCAAAATAGTGGTCAGAAAATGGCATTTTTCCAATTTCACACAAATTTCAAACGATGCCAATTTCAAAATAGGGTCCAGAGTAAACAAGGCAGACATTCCTGGCACTAAAATAACATGTTCTCTGTTCATTAGCCACGTCTCCATGCCCCTGTTCCATTACTTTTGCTTTCCATTTTGAATTTTTATTCTCACACAAAAATAGAAGATTTACTGTTATGTATACAACTGCATCATTGTAAAAATGGTATAAATAATATCAGAGCACTTGTGCATGAATATAAGACTCGCCAGTTGATGTGTATTGGATGCATGGTGTGATTTGTTTACTCTTGAACATCGTCAAAAATCTAACATTTTCGCTACTTTGAGCTCAATTTCAAGGTACTTGTCATTGTCATACCAACCAAAATCATCTCCATTTCTGTAATATATCTTCTATTCTATCAAATGAGACCAAGAAAACGAGAATACATCAATAAATACCATACAAAAATCGACTGCAAAGTCGCTGTTTTAATAGAAAAAAACGGTCAGTTTTTTTTTTCTCATTATGCAGTGTGCTGCAGGATTTTTTTTATACTGCGCACACTGACGACACAGACCCATTCTTTCATATGTATGCCTACCAGACGTTTTCTGCTTAAAGTGAGGCCGCTAGAATTTGGGCGTACTAGTACGGCACCAACCCCTGCTCGTAAAACGTACTAGTACGGCACCGACCCCGAAAGGGTTAATATTGGACCTGCAGTCCTGGAAAACTGGCTGCTAGGTGAGGTAACATTATAGTACAGCACAGCTTGTTCAGTGCTCGGGTTTGGTTCCTGGATTTCAGGTTACAAGAACAATGGTAAAGAGGTTTGACTTTTTCAGGAAGAAACCAGAACTTCCAGGGAAATATTCTGCCTTAAATCTCTTAAGTTCATACAAATATACTTACTTAAGACAACTTGTTCTGCTGAAACATGGCAAAATTTGTCATAATAAATTTTTTCAGATTTAGGTTTATTTTATGTTTCAGAAAACATCTCTTTTTAATATTGCTCTAACTTCATAAATTTTGATGTTCAAAAGTTGTAAAAGATAAAAAAAAAAACTTGAGTGTAGGAAATCTAATGAGCACATTTAAAAAATAAAAATTTACCACTGCTTTTAAATTTTGGGCAATACACCAACCCAAGAGAAAACAGGTACTATGCCTGGCCCAAAATTAATAACTTGGATGACAAGACAGATCAACAAGGCACATTAATGTATGGCAGGATGTGGATTATCCCATTTCCCTGAGTTCAATTATACAGTGGACCCCCGGAAATCGGTCGTAGTCCGTTTCAGGAGCTAGGCCTAAAATCGAAATGGCCGATATCTGAACCATTATTTCCCATAAGAAATAATGTAAATACAATTAATCCGTTCCAGACACCCAAAAATATTCACAAAAAATACATTTTTTAAAGATTAACTATAGTTTTACATACACAAAACACATAATAACAACATATAATAAGTAAATATTTAAAATAAACATTTACTTACCAACATGCCTGCTGCAGTGTTCCTCCTTTCTTATGTTCTTATGTTCTTATTGAAGAGACTTGCTGGCATCTGGAAGATAGGGAGGAGGAGACAGGGAGGGAGCACTCATTGTTTGGAAGGGAAATCCCCCTCCAAAAGGACTTCAGGTAACAAGTCCCTCTCTGGGGTTACTTCCCTCCTTTGTCTTTTAATGCCACTAGGACCAGCTTGACAGTCACTAGACCCCTGTCGCACAAAACAACTGTCAAGAGTGCTCTGGTTCTGGCACCTCTTTAACATGTTCCTGAAGTGCAATATGGCTCTGTCACTGAACTTGTTGCAGAGATGGCTTATTTCGGCTTGCTCAGGGTGAAATTGTTCAACGAAACTTTGCACCTCATTCCACATTGAACAAATTTCCTTAATCCGTGAAGAAGGCACCTCCAGTCTATCTTCCTCCTCCTGTGAATCAATTTCATCTACTGCGGACTGATGCTGTTCCAGATGAAGCTCTTGCAGCTCTTCAGTGGTTAGCTCTTCCCTGTGGTCCTCCACCAACTCTTCCACATCCTCGCCACTCACCTCCAACCCCAGGGACTTGACCAATGCCACAATACCTTCCACAACAGGCACAGGGTCATCAGGGTCAGGTCAGCCTCAAACCCTTCAAAATCCCTCTGTTGGACACAACCTGGCCACAATTGTCTCCAAGCAGATTTCAAAGTCTTGGAAGTCACTCCCTCCCAAGCCTTACCTATAAGGCTTATGCAATGGAGGATACTGAAGTGATCTTTCCAGAACTCTCTTAGGGTCAACTGAGTGTCCAAGGTCACTTCAAAACATTTTTGAAACACTGCTTTTGTGTAGAGTTTTTTGAAGTTATAAATGACCTGCTGGTCCATGGGCTGGATGAGAGGAGTGGTGTTAGGAGGCAAGAACTTCACTGTGATGAAACTGAACTCACCAGGCAAAAAGTCTGCCAAGTTGTGAGGATGAGGCTGAGCACGAGCATTATCCAGTACCAGGAGGCACCTGAGTCCCAATTTCTTTTCCTGTAGGTATTTTTTCACACTGGGGCCAAACACTTCAGTGAACCATTCCAGGAAAATTTGCTTCGTGACCCATGCCTTAGTGTTAGCCTTCCAAAACATGCACAATTTACTCTTGTTGACATTGTGTTTCTTGAACACTCTGGGATTTTCAGAGTGATACACCAGTAAAGGCTTCACTTTAAAATCCCCACTAGCATTACTATACAACATGAGAGTTAGCCTGTCTTTCATAGGCTTGTGTCCTGGCAGTGCCTTTTCCTCCTGAGTAATGTAGGTCCTCTGGCATTTTCTTCCAAAAGAGGCCTGTTTCATCACAATTAAACACTTGTTCGGGTTTGAATTTTTCAGTGTCTACAAACCCCTTAAATTCACTCACAAAATTTTCAGCAACACGTTTGTCTGAACTGGCTGCCTCACCATGCCTTACAACACTGTGTATGCCACTATGTTTCCTAAATCTGTCAAACCAGCCTTTGCTGGCCTTAAAATCACTCGCATCAGCACTGGTTCCAGGCATTTTCTTGACAAGATCTGCGTGCAACTTAATTGGCTTTTCACAAATTATCGTCATGGAAACACTATCACCCACTATCTGTTTTTCATTGATCCACACCACCAACAATTTCTCAACCTCATCCACTGTTTTTGATCTATTTTTGGCAAACATGTTAACATCTTTTGCAACATCAGCTTCCTTGATTTCTTTTCTCTTTGCCAGGATAGAGGTGATAGTAAATTTGTTTTTGCCGTACATCCTGGCAAGCTCCCCCACACGTACGCCACTCTCAGATTTTTCAACTAACGCCTTCTTCAGTTCGATGGTGTTCCTCACTTTCTTTACCACAGGGGTGCCACTAGGAAACTTCATTGGACCCTTTTTTTTTTTTTTTTCAACAAGTCGGCTGTCTCCCACCGAGGCATGGTGACCCAAAAAGAAAATACTTTCATCATCATTAAACACTTTCACCACACTCATACATAATCACTGCCTTTGCAGAGGCGCTCAGATACGACAGCTGAGAATAGTCCCTCCTAGCTGTCACTATCCCAGACCCCTCCTTTAAAGTTCAGGCATCATACTTCCCATTTCCAGGACTCAAGCCCAACTAAATCAATTAACTGGTTTCCCTGAATCCCTTCACAAAATGTTACCCTGCTCACACTCCAACAGATCGTCATGTCCCAAAAACCATTCGTCTCCATTCACTCCCATCTAACATGTTACACATGCTTGCTGGAAGTCCAAGTCCCTCGCCACAAAACCTCCTTACCCTCCCTCCAACCTTTCTAGGACGATCCCTACCCCGCCTTCCTTCCCCCACAGATTTATATGCTCTCCAAGTCATTCTACTTTGATCCATTCTCTCTAAATGACATTATATATATATATATATATATATATATATATATATATATATATATATATATATATATATATATATATATATATATATGGAGACAAAGAAGGGAATGTACGAAGTATAGTGGTACCAACACTCTTATATGGGTGTGAAGTGGGTTGAAAATGCTGCAGGAGGAGGCTGGAGGCAGTGGAGATGTCCTGTCTAAGGGCAATGTGGTAAATATTATGCAGAAAATTCGGAATGTGGAAATTAGGAGAAGGTGTGGAGTTACTAAAAGTATTTGTCAGAGGGCTGAAGAGGGTTGTTGAGGTGTTTGGTCATTTAAGAGAATGGATCAAAGTAGAATGACTTGGAGAGCGTATAAATCTGTAGGGAAGGAAGGCGGGGAGGGTCGTCCTAGAAAAGGTTGGAGGGGAAGGGGGAAAGGAGGTTTTGTGGGCGAGGGGGTTGGACTCCAGCAAGCATGTGTGAGCTGTGATAGGAGTGAATGGAGACAAATGGTTTTTGGGACATGACGATCTGTT
>WNWK01022317.1:0-32740 GCA_009830355.1 Cherax destructor
GAGGGGTTGTTGAGGTGGTTTGGTCATTTAGAGAGAATGGATCAAAGTAGAATGACTTGGAGAGCGTATAAATCTGTAGGGGAAGGAAGGAGGGGTAGGGGTCATCCTCGAAAAGGTTGGAGGGAGGGGGTAAAGGAGGTTTAGTAGGCGAGAGGCTTGGACTTCCAGCAAGCGTGTGTGAGCATGTTAGATAGGAGTGAATGGAGACGAATAGTTCTTGGGACCTAACGAGCTGTTGGAGTGTGAGCAGGGTAATATTTAGTGAAGGGATTCAGGGAAACTGGTTATTATAGATTTAGCCGGACTTGAGTCCTGGAAATGGGAAGTACAGTGGTACCCCGAGTTTCGTACTGCTTCCAACTCGAACAATTATGTAAGTGCTTTTGTAAGTGCATTTTTGGGGGTCTGAAATGGACTAATCTAATTTACATTATTCCTTATGAGAACAAATTTGTTCGGTAACGGAACTCGAACAGCCTTTTGGAACGAATAAAGTACAAAACTCGGGGTACCACTGTACAATGCCTGCACTTTAACCCTTTCAGGGTCCGTGCCGTAGTTCTACGGCTTTGAGGTGAGGGTCCAAACCGTAGTTCTACGCCATGAGTTCAGCTCACTCAGATAAGCTGTGAGCGGTAAATTTGGGCCTGGATATGAGAGAATACAGCTATGTGGTAAGTGTGTACCACATAAAACAAATCCTGCAGCACGCAGTGCATAATGAGAGAGAAAAAAACTGAGACCGTAATTTTTTATTAAAACAGCGACTTTGTAGTGTTTTTTCATATGTTTTTTTTATAGTTGTATTTGCGATTTCTTGGTCTCATTTGATAGAAAGGAAGATATATTACAGAAATAGAGATGATTTTTGATTAGTTTTAGTACTGGAAATGGCTTGAAACTGAGCTCAAAGTAATGGAAATGTTAAATTTTTGCCGATGTTCAAGAGTAAACAAATGACCTAGTGGTAAAGCTCTCGCTTCACGCATGGAGGGCCCGGGTTCTATTCCCGACGGGGCGGAAACATTTCGAAGTGTTTCCTTACACTCACACACATACATACAACAGGCCTAGTGTCAAATCGACATGTGCCTAGGACAAAATGGTAACTAACATGTAATACATGCCAGCTGGTGGGTCTAATATACGTTCACAAATGTGGTGATATTATTTATACAATTATTACAATATTGCATAACAGTAAATCTTCCATTTATTGGTTTGAATAAAAATTCATTATGTGAATAAAAAATAAAAATGGAATTAATTTGTAAAGACTGAAAACATAACTAATGAACAGAGGAAAAGTTAGTTTAGTGCCAGGAATGCCTGCATTGTTTATTCTGCACCCTATTTTTAAATTGGAATATTTTGAACTTTGTATTAAATTGGCTAAATTACCAATTTCCGGTCACTTTATTTTGTAGTTGAAACAGTTGACTGGGCGATTTCTTGTGCTCAATCGATAGAATAGAAGTAATACTAGCGAACTAGCTAAGAATTTGATCGACTGGAATAATGTAATTGGCCTAAAATGGGAGTCAAAGTTGGCGAAATCGCCGATGCGTAAATATCACTGACACTTCAAAATTCGCGAGCATAATTTTGTCAATTTTCCATCAAATTTCATACTTTTTGTTTTATTACCCTCAGAAAAAGATTCTCTACCATTTCTGGACCCTGAAAGGGTTAAAGGAGGGATCTGGGATAGTGACAGTTTGGAGAGACTATTCTAAACTGTCGTATCTGAGTGCCTCTGCAAAGTCAGTGATTATGCATGAGGTGAAAGTGTTGAATGATGATGAAAGTATTTTCTTTTTGGGGATTTTCTTTCTTTTTGGGTCACCCTGCTTTGGTGGGAGATGGCTGACTTGTTGAAAACAAAAATAAAACACACAGTAAAAAAAAACTTAAGTAGCAAACAATATTAAGTTCAAATGGCATATTCTTGTTGACTATATTAAATGAATTAAGCTACAGTATTACAACAGTCAGAAATTATTCAAGAATAAAAAGTATGGGCAGACTGCATTTATTTTTATGTTAAAAAAGGCTTTCAATAAAATTCCTTGTGAAAGACTAATCTGGAAATTGCAAAATATAAGAGGAATTATTAAAGTTAGTGAGCATCACTCTTGAACCTCTTTAATTTTAGTTGGTTTAGCTCGAGAATTAGTTACTCTAGTAAATTCTGCTGTTGACTTATGAAGTGTTTCACGGATTCTTCTGAAAACACACTGAGCTTGACTGGTACGAGTTGCTATGAAATCATCAGTATTATAAGTTGGCTTCGGGATTGAATATAGCAACTCATACGGCAAACGCTTATCGACGCCGTACAACACATAATGAAATTAGTTATGTCATCTCTTGTCGACGTCACTTGTCGTGTGCAGAAATATGTTTCTGTCACGGCTAGTGCCCTCACCCGAGTGTCTGTTGTCCCTAATGTTCCAGACGGTGATAATGTCCTCGTCGACAGTGATTCCTGTAGAGTAAAAGGTTTATTTGTTGAGCCATCTTTACATACTGTTCAAGATAGTAAGATCTTCCTTCTTGTCGGTAACTCTTTGGGTCACAGTGTTCGACTCAAGAGCTAATACTACTATTGTAGACCTTGTACACTATCCTTATCCTGTGTGTGCAGAAGCTGATGTGTCACCAGACCAGTGGGTCGGTGCTATTTCAGCCGGGGAGAGCTCATCCAGTTCTCGGGATCAGTCTACTCCACTAGTTGAGGAAAAAGACTTAGTTCCCACTGACTTCCCTGACGAAGTCAAATGGTTGTTGAATTTGTTGAACAAACACTGTAAAGCAATTGCCTTACCAGGTGAAAAGATGGGTATAACGAACCTATCATCCCACCGCTGCCACCATTTGTAGGACGGGTTCTGGGAGATAGTTACAGTCGTAAAGAAACACTCTAGAGGGGTGGTTACGGTATATTGACTTGGTCTGTGGGGAGAACCAGTGCCAGCCGTGCCTGCGCCTTACCTATGCCTACCGTCGACTGAGGCCGATGCCTGGGGTGACGCTCTCACATGAGCGGGTATCGTGACGTCATAAGTAGCCAAGGGATCTCACATATAAATGTGGGTAGAACTTGATATACTACACAAGTACAGTGGTCCCTCGACTTTCGGTCATAATCCGTTCCAGGAGCTAGACCTTAACTCGAAAGTCGAAACCTTATTTCCCATAAGAAATAATGTAAATACAATTAATCCATTCTACCCAAAAATATTCACAAAAAAAAATTATTTTTTTTTAAGAATAAATACTATAGTTTTACATACACAAAACAATTATAAAGTAATAAATTTATAATTAAACATTTAAAATAACATTTACTTACCTTTATTGAAGAGAGTTGCTGGCATCTGGAAGATAGGGAGGAGGACAGGGGAAGGGCTTAGTGTTTGGAAGGGAAATCCTCACTCCCTGCATGACTGCTACACTCCCTGCATGCCTGCTACACTCCCTGCATGCCTGGTACACTCCCTGCATGCCTGTTACACTCCTTGCATGCCTGCTACACTCCTGCATGCCTGCTACACTCCTGCATGCCTGCTACACTCCTGCATGCCTGCTACACTCCTGCATGCCTGCTACACTCCTTGCATGCCTGCTACACTCCTGCATGCCTGCTACACTCCTTGCATGCCTGCTACACTCCTGCATGCCTGCTACACTCCTGCATGCCTGCTACACTCCTGCATGCCTGCTACACTCTGCATGCCTGCTACACTCCTGCATGCCTGCTACACTCCTTGCATGCCTGCTACACTCCTGCATGCCTGCTACACTCCTGCATGCCTGCTACACTCCTTGCATGCCTGCTACACTCCTGCATGCCTGCTACACTCCTGCATGCCTGCTACACTCCATGCATGCCTGCTACACTCCTTGCATGCCTGTCACTCCTGCATGCCTGCTACACTCCTTGCATGCCTGCTACACTCCTGCATGCCTGCTACACTCCTTGCATGCCTGCTACACCCTTGCATGCCTGCTACACTCCTTGCATGCCTGCTACACTCCCTGCATGCCTGCTACACTCCCTGCATGCCTGCTACACTCCCTGCATGCCTGCTACACTCCTTGCATGCCTGCTACACTCCTTGCATGCCTGCTACACTCCCTGCATGCCTGCTACACTCCCTGCATGCCTGCTACACTCCTTGCATGCCTGCTACACTCCCTGCATGCCTGCTACACTCCCTGCATGAATGCTACACTCCCTGCATGCCTGCTACCACTGGGGTGCCACTAGGAAGCTTCTTTGGACCCATGGTGACTTATTTCACAGTGACAATCACTAAACCAGCAATAAACAGAATAAATTTATTGTGAAATGTTTGAAAGAGCACGCTGGGTAATGTTCTCTCAATGGTAAACAACGTTAGACTGGCGTCCTGCATGGCAAGTCACGCAAGCGCGGGCAGGCGGACAGGTCTGGTATGGACCGATAGTCGAGGGAATGACCGATAGACGAGGGAAACATTGACGGAAAAAAGCGCTCAAAACTCGAAATCACCAATAGTCGGAATTACCGAAACTCGAGGGACCACTGTATAATACATAGGGCTTCAGTACACTACTGACAAAGGAAAACTATTGCAAAGTATGACAGCTTTCCGTTTCACATGAAAACGCAAAAAAAATATATATAAAGTAAAATGGTAAAATGTTCTTGTGTCGTGATGTTATCACTGGAGTGCCACAAGAATTGGTGTTTGTCCCTGTAATATTTTTAATCAATTTATTATATATACAGTGTATACTTGAATATAATTTGAGTTTTTATAATCCATATACAGAAGGGCCCTGTTCCTATGGCAAAAAAAAAGTAAAATAAATATGTACACAGTACATACAATACTTACCTTAAAATACAGCACCGGTCATCCTTCCTTTATGCAAATGTTGTATGAAAACGGCGATAATAGTGAAAAAGCGGTAAAAGCACCCAACATAATGAACAATGACTCAATTGAAAGCCAATGAAAACATGGAACACAAAAAAAGGGGAGCTGTATAGGATTTGAGGCTGACCCTGATGACCCTGTGCCTGTTGTGGAAGATATTGTGGCATTGGGGAACAGCCTGGGGTTGGAGGTGAGTGGTGAGGATGTGGAAGAGTTGGTGGAGGAGCACAGGGTAGAGCTAACAACTGAAGAGCTGCAAGAGCTGGAGCTGGAACTGGAACAGCATCAGACCAAAGCTGAGGTTATTGCTTCACAAGAGGAGGGAGGGAGAGAGAGAACATAAGAACATAAGAATGGAGGAACACTGCAGAAGGCCTACTGGCCCATACAAGGCAAGTCCTTATCAAAACCACCACTACCTAAGAATTTACTCCCGTACTCACGACACCAATCAAACCCAGCCCCCCCCCACTCATATATTTGTCCAATCTCTTTTTAAAGCCACCCAAGGTCCTAGCCTCTATCACCCTACTCGGAAGATTGTTCCACGCATCTACAACTCTGTTCGAAAACCAGTACTTGCCTAAGGAGGTGCCTTCTTCAGTGCTTAAGGAGATGTGTACAAAGTGGAATGAGTTGCAAACATTTGTTGAAAAACACCACCCTGAGCAAGCTGAAATGAGCCATCTGTGCAACCACTTCAGTGACAGAGCCCTGTTGCACTTCAGGAAAATATTAAAGAGTCGCCAGAAACAGAGGACTCTGGACAGTTATTTTGTGCAACAGGCTTCTAGTGACTCTCAAGCTGGTCCTAGTGGCATTAAAAGACCAAGAAGGGAAGTAACACCAGAGAGGGACTTGTTACCTGAAGTCCTTTTAGAGGGGGAATTCCCTTCCAACCACTAACACCCTGCCCCTGTCATCCTCCCTATCTTCCAGATGCCTGCAACTCTCTTCAATAAAGGTAAGTAAATGTTATTTATATTATATTTTTTGTGAATATTTTTGGGTGGAACACATTAATTGTATTTACATTATTTCTTATGGGAAATAAGGTTCCGAATTATGAAAGTTTCATGTTGAGAAATAGCTCCTGGAACGGATTAATTTCGTTAGTCGAGGGACCACTGTACATAACATGATAGAATTCAAGAAAGAACTCGTAGCAAAGTACGAAAGTCCATGGGGTTGGATGTGAGTGGCCAAGATGTGGATGAGTTGGTGCACGACCACAGGGAAGAGCTAACCATTGAAGAGCTGCAACACCTTCAACTGGAACAGCAACAGATTGCAGCTGAGGAAATTGCTTCAGAGGAGGAAGAGAGAGGGGAGAATGTGCATTCTTCAGTGATTAAGGACATGTGTGCGAAGTGGAGTGAGTTGCAAAGTTTGGTGGAGAAATATCACCCTAACAAAGTTGTTGCAAGCCATGTCTGCAACATGTTCAATGAAAATGCCTTGTCCCATTTTAAGCAAATCTTAAAGAGATGCCAGAAACAGACCTTTCTGGACAGATTTTTTGTGCGACAGGGGTCCAGTGCCAGTAAAAGACAAAGAAGGGAAGTAACCCCGGATAGGGACTTGATACCTGAAGTCCTTATGGACGGGGATTCCCCTTCCAACCAAGGACCTCTCCTCCTCCCTCTCCCCTCCTCGCGTCTTCCATACGCCAACAAGAGTCTTCAATAAAGGTAAAAGTGATGTTAAATGTTCATTTATCCATTTCATTAGTCATTTATATTTATTTCTCATTGTTTTCTGTATGTAAAACTATAGTTATTACCTGGAGAGAGTTCCGGGGGTCAACGCCCCCACGGCCTGGTCTGTGACCAGGCCTCATGGTGGATCAGAGCCTGATCAACTAGGCTGTTACTGCTGGCCGCACGCAGTCCGATGCACGAACCATAGCCCGGCTGGTCAGGTACCGACCAGTGCCTCATTGAAGACAGTCAGGGGTCTATTGGTAATCCCCTTATGTATGCTGGGAGGCAGTTGAACAGTCATGGGCCCCTGACACTTATTGTGTTGTCTCTCAACGTGCTAGTGGCACCCCTGCTTTTCACTGGGGGGACATTGCATCGTCTGCCGAGTCTTCTGCTTTTGTAGGGAGTGATTCTCGTGTGCAAGTTTGGTACTAATCTCTCTAGGATTTTCCAATGTATATAATAATGTATCTCTCCTGTGCGCATTCTATGGAGTACAGGTTTAGGAACTTCAAGCATTCCCAGTAAATGAGGTGGTTTATCGCAGTTATGCGTGTTGTGAAAGTTCTCTGCACATTTTCTAGGTCAGCAATTTCACCTTCCTTGAAAGGTGCAGTTAGTGTGCAGCAATATTCCAGCCTAGATAGAACAAGCGACCTGAAAAGTGTCATCATGGGCTTGGCATCCCTGGTTTTGAAGGTTCTCATTATCCATTCTGTCATTTTTCTAGCAGATGCGATTGCTAGTGTTATGGTCCTTGAAGGTGAGATCCTCTGACATGATCACTCCCAGGTCTTTGACATTAGTTTTTCGCTCTATTGTGTGGATGGAATTTGTTTTATACTCCGATGAAATTTTAATTTACTCACGTTTTCCATATCGGAGTAATTGAAATTTCTCATCATTGAACTTCATATTGTTTTCTGCAGCCCATTTAAAGATTTGGTTGATGTCTGCTTGGAGTCTTGCAGTGTCTGGATTTACATTAATTTTTTTTTTTTTTTTTTTGCTATTTTTAAGAGGAACGTGAACCTAACTCCTTTTTCCCATACACTATTCACAGTATATAATGCAAAATTAACAAAACGCCGATTTCAGAAACGTAACTCACACGTTACACAAGATCTGTGTGTACTTTAGGATATGTGTTTAACTGTAATTCTTACTGACTTACCCAAATTGCTTCCTGCCTACATGGTACTCTACGGCACTGGTATACAGCGCAATCATATGCTACATAAAAAAGAATACACAACGAACTGAAAATGAGCATTGCTGTGCAACAGCTGTAGAAGGAGAGCTTACCTGCATGAGACAGTGATCTCTACTAAGGATGTTGGTGCAGCAGCAGAGCCAGCCATTGTCTTGAGATTAAGGTGCAATCCTATTCTACGTCTACACTCACTATTCCTCGATCTCTACTCTGTGGAAGAAGCCTCTCAATAAGACACTAATAACAAAATAAGGATGGAATTAACTGCAGAATGCTATTCAAGTTAACTGTATTTTTAAGCAAATTATTTTATATATAAACAAAATTATTTGTAAGCCAAGGAAACAATGGAACGAACTGAGAATTATCAAAAATAATCACAAGCTAAAATAATTATGTTTAAGGAGAGGCAAAGGTAAGAGTACAGCACTAAGAATACACTGTACTAAGAAATGTACTCACCCAGTCTGTAAGAAAGATATGCAAGTATCAAGGCATTCATTGAGGATACATTTCATCCACAAGGGGTGAAACATACCTTTAATAAATGTGTTTATACCAGCGTGTGTGTCTTTCTTGCACACTCATCAGTGTTGATCAACAAGTTTGACTCACCAAGCTGTGTTTGCAGACTCAAGTCATGGCTCTTGGTCCTGCATATTGATTTCCTTCTGAGCCTTGTAACTTTTTTTTTACATAGGCCACAATACAGGCAAATTTTCCCACACTTTAATGTTTAGTTAATGAAAAAATTATTAAAGAATATCGTGTATTACTCGTGTATTGTATGATCACACATTACTCATGTATTGTATTATCATGTATTATTAATGCTGTACTGATACATAATGGCTAAAATTAAATGCCAGGACTAGAATTTAGTATTAAGACTTTAGGATTAGTTTGCATGAAATGCTTTGCATAATAAGTGGCTGACAACTGAATATGCATTGTATGAAATTTTATCTGCATCATAAAAAAAAACATACCATGGGCGGGGTTAGAACCCGCAATCAGAGTCATAAAACTCCAGATCGATGTGTTAGCTAGCAGGCCCAGTAGCTAACGTGTCGGTCTGGAGTTTTATGACTCTCTGAGTGTGGGTTCTAACCCCACCCGTGGTATGGTTTGTTTGCAATCGTGTCATTAAGATTTCTGAGTCATGTTATCTGCATAATAATTGTATCAAAACTATAACCAAATGATGTGTAAATCTAACTGCCGTAACTTGGATGATCATTAGAAATAAACAACTTGTTCTTTTATTTTTATATGTACTATGTCTAAGGTGACTCTCCCAACTGCTCACGAATGATAGAATATATGAATGACTTAAAAAAAATTGTATAAAATCAGGATTTAGTCAGAATAATTGAGATTGTGCCATAGCATGTGTAAACTTTGGTTATTTTATCTGTGACATTTAACATTCCATAATAAAAAATTTGGGAAGAAATTTTTAAATAAAAAAAGTAAACTATTCACAGCACCCAAACCTGAAGTGATACATCACACGAGATGGGTGAGTATTTATTTAGGCCTCTTTATGTGAATTTAAATTTTTTCATTTGTTTTATATAGTAAACTGTGTAGAAATGAACCTTGGGTAACATAATACTCAAAAGTGTCAGTTATTTGCCCAAAATACTCTGCATAACCATTTCCTTTCTCTCACCAATATTAAATGTTATCCAATTTTGAAACAACTATATATCATGTGTACGTACACCAGTTCATTTGTAGAGTGTATATCAGGTTTTTATGTTATATACAGTGGACCCCCGAGTTTCGTAAAAACTTCACTCCTGAAGTCTGCTCAAGTGCCATTACCGAACGAATTTACTCCCTTAAGGAAAAATTTCACGTAGGTTAGTCTATTTCAGACCCCCAAAAATACACTTCCACAAGAACTTACAAAATTATACTTACATAATTGCACGATTTCCGGGGTATTCGTTAACCGAGGGTCCACTGTATTTATATTGTTTAATATGTCATATTAGATGAATTGTGATAGATAAATAAGCCATAGAGTTTATAATTGCATCATATTGAAGTACCATTTTGTCATGCCTCCTGACAGCAGGAACGAATTGGATTTACATTACAGTGGACCCTTGCTATTCGAACATAATCCGTTCCAGGAGCTTGTTCTTAACACAAAATGTTCGAAAGGCGATTTAATATTTCCCATAAGAAATAATGGAAATACAATTAATCCGTTCCTGCTGTCAGGAGGAATGACAAAATAGTACTTCACTATGAAGCTATTATCAACTCAACAGCTTATTTATCTATCACAATTCATCTAATATGACATAATAAACAATATAAATAACATAAAAACCTGATATACACTCTAGAATGAATAATATATATACAGTGGTACCTCGAGTTACGATATTTTTTCGTTCGAGAATGCTGTTCAAGTGCCATTACCAAACGAATTTATCCCCATAAGGAATAATGTAAAATAGACTAGTCCTTTTACACCCCCAAAAATATACCTACAAAAGCATTTAAAAAAATAAACTTACATAAAAGGGCGATTTTCGGGACCATCGTAACTCGAGGTACCACTGTATGTCATTACGAATGTGGTGGCTGGGGAAGATGATGCTGGTGGGCATACTTGGTCAAGCTATGAAAACAACCAACTTTAATAGGACCCATGACCATACAGATCACTTTTTGATGTATCCCGTGTCCACAGCAACCTATGTAAGAATTCTATGCACATAAAGGGCCCCAGAATCTGGAACTCATTACCTTGTCTGAAAATCAATTTAAGACTCTTCTCAAAAACCACCTACTCACCCTAAACTAAATACTCATACTGTAAATTACTCTCAAAATGCTCAATGTTATTTTCATTAAGATAATTTAATTTTTACTATTATATTCCATCCTACTAAACACTTGTTACAATGTCTATCATCATTTTGTAATGAACAATGTATTATCATCATATAATTTGAACGATCTACCAATTCAAACTCACTCAATTACTCCAATATTATGTTCATAGTCTATAAGCCATTAGATTAAGCTGCCCCTAATGCCAAGGCTTACCAGAGGCTCTCCTTGCACCTCAATTTATGATTGTAATGTAAACCCATGTACACGAGCAAGAAGTAAAATTGTATTGTATTGTATCTTCCCATTCTTTCCTCCTTCAGACGTGTTAGTATAAGAGAAAACGGAGTTTGTAATGCTAACTGCATTAGATCACTTCCAGTCGGCTTCACGGGGTGAACAGAAATCATTCGCGTCCAGGCTGGTAACAGCAACAACAATTGGTTTGTTTACAAAACTCCCGAACCTTCATTTAATCTTGTTTACTCACCTCGCACTCTACATTAAGACTGCCTCTACCACTGCCTCTATCACCACTGCCTCTACCACCACTGCCTCTCACCACCACTGTGGGACTGGCTCTCCAAGCCTGTGCGGTGAGGGACCCAAGCGCCTGGGCGGACAGGTCACGGACGCACTTGTTCGAATCGTGATATTTTGTTCGCATGGCGATATCGATTTTCTTGTTCTAATGACGATATGTTCTATTGCCGAGCCGTTCGAATAGCGGGGGTCCACTGTATTTCTTATGGGAAATATTGCTTCAACTTTCGGCCGCTGCAACTTTTGGCCTAGCTCCTGGAACAGATTACAGCCGAAACTTGGGGTTCCACTGTATTAGACAAGAGATAGCCTGTGACCATAATGAAGCTTCACTTTGTGCACATAAGAATGAGGTAAATATGAGTTTGTGTGATGAGTGACTTACTGACTGACTGACTTACTGACTGTATTATTGACTTACTGAGTGACTTACTGACTGTATTACTGACTTACTGACTTGACTGACTGACTTACTGACTTGACTGACTGATTTAAAGTTAGACTTTTTCACTGAAGAGGACCCTGAAACGGTGTCTAGAGCAGCTGATGCCTTACTGTCAGTTGTATAATATACTGCGGGGTAAAATAGAACAGAAATCCATTACAGAATTTATGCACACTCGAGTACAACCATCGACTTCAGCACCAGAACCTCTATCATCCACCTCAGCCCAGTAGGGCCACAGCATAACTCTCCACTCTCTTCACAATCATCCACAAACACAAGCACCCACAATTTAACCCTTTCAGGGTCCGTGGCATAGTTCTATGGCTTTGAGTTGAGGGTCCAAACCGTAGTTCTACGCCATGAGCTCAGCTCACTCAGATAAGCTGTAAGCGGTAAATTTGGGCCTAGATATGAGAGAATATATCTATGTGGTAAGTGTGCACCACATAAAACAAATCCTGCAGCACACAGTGCATAATGAGAGAAAAAAAACTGAGACCGTAATTTTCAATTAAAACAGCGACTTTGCAGTGTTTTTTCGTAAGCTTTTTATAGTTGTATTTGCGATTTCTTGGTCTCATTTGATAGAATGGAAGATATATTACAGAAATAGAGTTGATTTTGATTAGTTTTAGTACTGGAAATGGCTTGAAACTGAGCTCAAAGTAGTGGAAATGTTAAATTTTTTATGCCGATGTTCAAGAGTAAACAAATGACCTCACACGTCTAATACGCACCAGCTGGTGGGTCTAATATACGTTCACAAATGTGGTGATATTATTTATACAATTATTACAATATTGCATAAGAGTAAATCTTCCATTTTTTGGTTTGAATAAAAATTCATTATGTGAATAAAAAATAAAAATGGAATTAATTTGTAAAGACTGAAAATGTAACTAATGAACAGAGGAAATGTTAGTCTAGTGCCAGCAATGCCTGCATTGTTTATTCTGCACCCTGTTTTTAAATTGGAATATTTTGAACTTTGAGTTAAATTGGCTAAATTACCAAATTCCAATCACTTTATTTTGTAGTTGAAACAGTTGACTGGGCAATTTACATATTTTATGGTATTACAGTGGACCCTCGCTATTCGAACACTCCAAAACTCACCCTCATTCCAGAATGCTGTTCAAGTGCTGTTAGCAAACGAATTTATTCCCATAAGGAATGATGTAATTAGTCCATTTCAGACCCCCAAAAATACACTTATAAAAGCACTTACAATAATAAACTTACATAAAAGGGTGAGTTTTGGAGTGTTCGAATACATTTACATAGATTATCATATATAGCAGCATATGTGTAGAGAACCTAGGATAACCCAAAAAGTCAGACAGTGACTTATTTCCATTGGGGTCCTTTTAGTACCTTAATATTATACATTGTAGGAGATATATGTGAGGGTCCACTGTATTACATATTATAAAATACTTATTACAAGAAGGCCACTAGTATGCCTAGGTATGCCTAGGCATTTCGGGCAGACTAATACTAGTTCTTACTCTATATTGACACAGGATATGGATTATACTGGTATTAAGGTTAGGTAATTGTAGTGATTAACTAGATTTACAAAATTGAGGTAGTTCAAAATATTTAAGAACTTAGCAATTAGTTTATCTATTAATGGAAATAGTCTCGTTTTGACATGATACATTTTCTATATTGGAGTGTCTTAGGCAAACTTATGACTAGCTTAAGAAGTATGAAGTAATACATAGCTGTATTCAGAATTTTATGTTTACAGTCATGTGTAAATTAAGGGGAGTCACAGATATCAATAAGTGTATTTTGCTTTGGATATGTGCAAGATAAAGTAGTTTTCATGTGGTTAGCTACCGGTGGGATGTGTAAGGGAGATAAGATGTTTTTTAACGGTGCTTTTGAAAATGGTGGTTGTGTCTGCAGTTCTAGAGTTTTCAGGCAGGGAGTTCCAGATTTTAGGCCCTTTTATGTACATTGAATTTTTGTATAGATTTAGCCAGACATGGGGAATGTCAAAGAGATGTTTGTGTCTGGTATTATGTCTATGGGTCCTGTCACAACTATCAAGAAAGTGTTTTAGTTCAGGGTTAATATTGGAATTTATGGTTCTGTAGATGTAGATTGCAGAGTAGTAAGTGTGGATGTTCTGAACAGTGAGTAAGTTTAAGTCTTTGAAAGTGGGGGTGTGTGTTGCCTAGCATTGGATTGCGTGACAATTCTTACTGCGGCTTTTTGTTGGGTTATTATTGGCTTTAGGTGGGTAATTTCTGTTGATCCCCAAGCACAAATGTCATATGTGAGGTAGGGATAGATGAGTGAATAGTATAGTGTGAATAGGGCTGATTGTGGTACATAGTAACGTATCTTAGAAAGGATCCCAACAGTTTTGGACACTTTTTTTGTTGTGTTGGATACGAGTGCTGAATTTCAGGCTGCTGTTGAGGTGTAGGCCCAGGAATTTGCCCTCATTATGTTTAGCAATAAGAGTGTTGTCGATCTTAATGTTTAATTGTGCATCACCTGCTCTGTTACCAAACATAATATAGAAGGCCTTATCAGTGTAGTTCCTCATTAACAATGGTGTTGAGCGTGGCAAGATTTGGGTGGGAGATGACATAAGTTGTGTCGTCAGCAAAGAGAATTGGTTTCAGGTGTTGTGATACATTGGAAAGATCATTGATGTATACAAGGAAGAGCAGGGGACAAAGGACACTTCCCTGTAGTACTCCAGTATCATGTGGTTGTGTTGAGGAGGTTGTGTCTTTAATGGTGACATACTGATGCCTATATAGTAGTAAGTAGTACAGTGGACCCCTGGTGTTCGTCCTGCTCAAAACACGCCCTTTTATGTAAGTTTATTTTTTTAAATGCTTCTATAAGTGTAGTTTTGGGGGTCTAAAAGGACTAGTCTACTTTACATTATTTCTTAAGGGAATAAATTCGGTTGGTAATGGCACTTGAACAGCATTCTGTTACGAAAAATGGACGAACACCGGGGGTCCACTGTATTATTATTTCCAGTAAGATGGTTTAGATACCTCTAGTACCATATCAGTTAAGCAACATTCAAGAACTGACAAAATCCTGAATGTTTCTTATATAAATATACAATGTTGCCATAATTAAACATTGTACACTTTAAGCACACCAAAATACAGACATGATTTCTAACAGTATAGTCACATGCTAAGTTTTTCATTAACTTCAGATTAAGGTTGGTTGTGATACTGTATATGACTGAGCATCTTGTGAGTTATTCTAAACTGATTTCCATTTCATCGCCTTAAGCTTATCAACAAAACAAGCTAGATGGAATCTTGAACATAATAATGGAGCAGAACTGCAATAGGCCTGCTGGCCTATACAAAACAGGTTCTAAGTATGTACAACTATTCCTTATCATTTGTTTTTTCAACCCACATTTAAGGTACTCAAAATATTTTGCTTCAGTGAAACTTGATAATCTGGTTCACTCAGCTACAAATCTTCTGTTAAATCAATGCTTTCTTATACAGAAACATTTAAAAATGAACATAAAATGGTACAGTATGCTGCAGTAGAGCTACAAATGCTGTACCCAACCATTTTCATTCATATATCTGTCCATGCCAAATTTATTGGTGCCAAAAGTGTCACTGCTTGGGAGTGTATTCCAAGTACAGTGGTACCCCGAGTTTCATACATAATTCGTTCCAGAAGGCTGTTCGAGTGCCGTTACCGAACGAATTTGTTCCCATAAGGAATAATGTAAATTAGATTAGTTCATTTCAGACCCCCAAAAATACACTTACAAAAGCACTTACAATAATACACTTACATAATTGTTTGAGTTAGGAGCTGTACAAAACTCGGGGTACCACTGTATCTATAACTCTACTGCTAAATCAGTACAGTGGACCCCATAGTTTCGATCATAATTCATTCCAGAAGGCTGTTCAAGTGCCATTACCGAACGAATTTATTCTCTTAAGGAAAAATGTAAATTAGATTAGTCCTTTCAGACCCCCAAAAATACACATACAAAAGCACTTACAATATTAAACTTACATAATTGTTCGATTTCCGAGATGACCGAAACTTGGGAGTCCACTGTATTTGCCTATATTCTTTTTAACTTTGAAACTTTTAAGCTTTATGGATGGGCTGGACAGATATACACGTGGGAATATTTGGATGCAAGTAACACCTGCTTAGAATTGACCAGGAATTTAAATGTAAAGCTTCTACAGAGGTCTTTTCCTAGGAGAAACTACCTCAAAAATATATGTTAATTTAATGTAGTGTAATATTTTGTCTTGGTTAGTGTTACCAAATTCATTCATATTTTGTGTATTTTCATTTAACGCATGTACAGGGAGCTCACCTGTGTTTTGTATAGATTGCTCAAGAACTATAGAACTATAGATTAAATAAAATTAAATAACAATTTTACTAGAAATTAGATATTTATCTTTCTGACTCTTAGTATTCATTATGTATGGCTTCTAGGATTAGTCTTCTCTTAACTTCAGATGATACTAGACTTATCTTCTCGGCTTACAGAATCGACCTTCCACCAAGGGTTAGGAGAGAAAACAAAAGTTCTCTCTTTTAACTTTAAGTAATGTATAAGGAGAACGGAAGCCCTTGCTCCCGGATTAGTGATTTGAGATACGGAGGAAGATTGTGTATTCTGTAGATGTGTAATGGAGATAAGAGTTGAATATGAAGACAAGAACTTGACTAAGTGTAGTAGAAAGTAACAAGACATGTGAAATCTTGCATGTTTATGAGACAGAAAAAAGACACCAGCAATCCTACCATCATGTAAAACAATTACAGGCTTTCGTTTGACACTCACTTGGCAGGGCGGTAGTACCTCCCTGGGTGGTTGCTGTTTACCAACCTACTACCTAAGTTCTTTGTACTTAGCAAACCAAAATTGTAATTACACATTGTAACCTTTACAAAGAAATAAAATCTTTATCTTTAATATTTAAAACTTTCTTTAAACTGAATTGTTAATTTTAATTCATTTTGAAGGGAAACTATTATATACAATATTATGCATTACAATATTATGGGCGTTTCCTTGTAAGAAACATATTATACACAGTTACCTACAATTGTAAATCATTATTACTGTTACAATACACACACATCACCATAAATACAACCCATCAACAAGCAACACATACCACTATACAATACATAACCCCAAGCAACATACATAACACAATACAAGATATCAGTACAGTATATAACATTCATCACCATTCTCAACCACCATTTTCAAAACTAATGTTAAAAAACATCTTATGTCCCTAACACACCCCACCGTCCACTAACTACATGAAAACCACCAATTCTTTTACTCGTATCATGCACATATCCAAAACAAATTAGACTTACTCTCGATATCTGTGATTCCCCCTAATTTACACTTACACTCACCCAAATGACTATAAACATAAAATTCCTAATACAGTGGACCCCAGGTGTTCGTGATGCTCCAAACTCGAACAATTATGAAAGTGTATTTTTGTAAGTGCTTTTGTAAGTGTATTTTTGGGGGTCTAAAAGGACTAGTCTAATTTACATTATTCCTTATGGGAATAAATTCGTTTGGTAATGGCACTTGAACAGCATTCTGGAACGAAAAAATCACGAAAACCGGGGGTCCACTGTATAGCTATTGCCTAATAAATCTTAAGCCAGTCCTAAGTTTGCCTGAGATACTCCAATATAGGAGCTTTAATAGAAACTGTGTATCATGCCAAGACAAAACCATTCTCATTACTAAATTTACAAATTGTTATATTCCTATATGTTTTGTACTACCTCACTAGTGTAAATCTAATTATTCACTGCAGTTACCTAACTTTATTGTAAATCTAATTGTATTGTATCTAACTGTATTGCATTATATCTAATTGTATTGTAAATGTAATTATTCACTGCAGTTACCTAGCTTTCATATCAATATGCTCCATAACCTGTCTCAATATAGAGTAAGAATTAGTATTAGTCTGCCCGAAATGCCTAGGCATGCTAGTGGCCGTCTTTGTAATTAATATTTTATAACGTGTAAAGCACACATTGTAAGCTTTACAAAGAAATAAACATTTCAATTTCAATTCAGTGCATATCATCATACAACACATATCACCATGCAACCCACACCATCATACAATATATATATCACCATATACATCATACAAGTCACTATACAACACGTAAACATATAACATACATCATACAAGTCACCATACAACACGTCACCACATAAAATACATCATACAAGTCACCATACAACACGTCACTAGATAACATACATTATACAACAAGTCATCACAAAACATACATCATACAACACGTCACCACATAACATACATCATACAAGTCACCATACAACACGTCACTAGATAACATACATTATACAACATGTCACCACATAACATACATCATACAACATGTCACCACATAACATACATCATACAACATGTCACCACATAACATACATCATACAACACGTCACCAGATAATATACATTATACATGTCACCATACAACACGTCACCACATAACATACATCATACACACACATACAAGTCACATCATACAAGTCACCATGTCACCGCATAACATACATTATACATGTCACCATACGTCACCACATAACATACATTATGCAAGTCCCCATACATCACCACATAACAAACAAGGCACCATACAACACGTCACCACATAACAAATTATACATGTCACCATACGTCACATAACATACATTATACAAGTCACCATATGTCACAAAACTACATATTTTCAATTAATTTTCATTTGAGACGTTTCGCCTGGCAGAGAAGCATCGGTTCATACACCGAAGAAGTCTCTCTCCCAGGCGAAACATCTCAACAAAGTTCCTCTCTGACGAGAGACAATCATGTCTTCTTCACCAACGTAAATTATTAATGAAGAAGCTGACTGGAATATTGTGTGACTTACCTGGAGCCAGACGTCGCTGGTAGTCACGAGACTTCACTAAAATCAACCAAATTCTAGGAAAACCATGAATAAAGTGACGTCACTGTGGTGTTAATCCCTCCGTGGCGCTGTTATCTTTCATGTCCTGCCTCTCTATGACTCTACCTGAGAATTAACGTCTAAAAGTACTTTTTTATAAGGGTTGGTAACTAGACTAGCACTCCTATTTCGCTGCTATATGGGAACTATCACTACTGGTGATGTTATTGTTGTTGCTGGGAGAAAGAGTTGTGGTAGTTGGAGGAGCCGTGTGAAGCCGCTCGCCGAAATGCTGGAGTCGGATGCCCGTTCGTTGCCTCGTGATCAAACCAAATGCAAAGTATAATAATAATAATAATGTCTTTATTTACTACAAGTACATGTACAAGGTATACAGTCCTAGCTGACATCAATGACATACTACTATATAGAAAGCCGCTTGTTATGCAGAGCATTTCGGGCAAATTAGGTCAGTTTTGTCCCAGGATGCGACCCATACTAGTCTACTAAAAACACAGGTACCCATTTTACTGATGGGTGAACATAGACAACCGGTGTAAGGAAACACATCCGATGTTTCCACCTCTTCGCTGGGAATCGAACCCGGACCCTCGCCGTGTGAAGCGAGAGCTTTTGCCACCAGGCCATGGGGCACCACTGATCAAACCAAATGCAAAGTATCTGTCCAGACCTATGGTAAGTAAGTAAGTTTATTCAGGTATTCACAAATACAGTTACATAGGTTATCATCCACAGCAGCATATGTGTAGAGAACCTAGGATAACCCAAAAAAGTCAGATACTATATATCTTGAACACTCTGTGCTTAATTGTCCACTTATTGAAGAATGTAGAAATAGTATAATAACCTATGTGACAGTCAAGATATCTTATTAATAAAAATAAGATACCAGATATATTTGCTTGTAACAGATAAGTGAACTGTTAATACAAATCCAGATATATTCCTGTTAACCCTTTTGGGGTTTAGTCCCTAGGCCTTTTGTGCATCCATATGCCTCATGTTATTAAATATATTTAGCGGAGAAATATTTATCTAATAGTACATTTTATAAGGGTTGGTAACTACGCTTAGTACAATTGGTATCTTATTTCATGAATAAGATATCTTGATATGTCACATAGGTTATTATACTGTCTATCTCTATATTCCTCAATAAGTGGACAATTAAGCACATAGTGTTCAAGACAGTGACCATATGCCTGATCACATAATTTGCATTTAGTTTTATCATCATCTGTCTGTCTCCCAAACTACAGGTACTTCTGGCAGTTTGGGAGACACACAGATGATTATCAAACTAAATGCAAATTATGTGATCAGGCATATGGTCACTGTCTTGAACACTATGTGCTTAATTGTCCACTTATTGAGGAATATAGAGATAGACAGTATAATAACCTATGTGACATGTCAAGATATCTTATTCATGAAATAAGATACCAATTGTACTAAGCAAATTTCCTAAATTTGTTTGTAACAGATAATTGAAATGTAGATATAAATCCAAATGTACAATTGTTAACCCCTTTGGGGCCTAGTGCCTAGGCCTTTTGTGTATCCATATGCTCTTGCGCTACCGTCCACAGGATGGATATGGGGTGCACAATAAACTAGCCACTTCGGTGGCAAAATCTAGTCTATCGTTGGCATTCTTTTTTTATCTATGCAAAAAAGCAGGGGTACCATGCGTACATACCTGGAGAAGGTTTCGGGGGTCAACGCCCGCGCGGCTCGGTCTGTAAACAGGCCTCGTGGTGGATCAGGGCCTGATCAAAGAGGCTGTAACTGGTGGCCGCACGTAAACCGACGTACGAACCACAGCCCAGCTGATCAGGTACTGACTAATGCCTTTTACAGACAGCCAGGGGTCTATTGGTAATCCCTCTTATGTATTCTGGGAGGCAGTTGAACAATCTTGGGTCCCTGACACTTACTGTATTGTCTCTTTAGTATACTCGTGGCGCTCCTGCTTTTCATTTGGGAAAATGTTGCATCTCCTGCCGAGTACACTGAGAGAACACAATAAGTGTCAGGGGCCCCAAGACTGTTCAACTGCCTCCCAGCATACATAAGGGGGATTACCAATAGACCCCTGACTGTCTTCAAACAGGCACTTGACAAGCACCTGAAGTCAGTACCTGACCAGGTGCTTGTCGGTTTGCGTGCGGCCAGCAGTAACAGCCTGATTGATCAGACCCTGATCCACCATGAGGCCTGGTCACAGACCGGGCCGCAGGTGCGTTGACCCCTGGAACTCTCTCCAAGTAAACTCCAGGTACTCATCACTTTATTAGAGACTGCAGACGACGGGCATTAAACATCTTCAACACACCCAGAGAAGACAGTGCCGAGAAGAGATACCTAGTCCTCCCCGCCAACTCCATTGCCAAACACGTTTCCAACATTTTTTCCAATACATGATAACATGAACATAGATAAGTATGTTTATGGAGCAACTTGCAATGTGAACAGACTGACTGATGTTGTAGTGGCCAGGCTTAGGCTTGGCTACAAGTACTTCTGGCAGTTTGGGAGACACACAGATGATGATCAAACTAAATGCAAATTATGTGATCAGGCATATGGTCACTGTCTTGAACACTATGTGCTTAATTGTCCACTTATTGAGGAATATAGAGATAGACAGTATAATAACCTATGTGACATGTCAAGATATCTTATTAATGAAAATAAGATACCAGTTATACTAAGCAAATTTCCGCTAAGCAAATTTCTTAAATTTGCTTGTAACAGATAAGTGAACTGTATATATAAATCCAAATGTACAATTGTTAACCCTTTTGGGGCCTAGCTCCTAGGCCTTTTGTGTATCCATATGCTCATGCGCTACCGTCCACAGGATGGATATGGGGTGCACAATAAACTAGCCACTTCGGTGGCAAAATCTAAAAAATCTAAATCTTAACAATACCTCATTCCGAGTATCTACCTCCACATCCACCACCATCAAGGACATTACCAGTAACAGACAGGACAAGCTTCAATCCACTGCAGGGGTATACACAATCCCTTGTAATGACTGCAGCAAATTATACGTCGGTGAAACATCCAGAGACCTCCAAACACGTATTTCAGAACACCAGTACGCAGGCAGATCTGATGGCCCAAGGAATGCCTGTGTTCAACACCGAAATTCACACAACCATTTAATCAACTACAGAAACGCAAGACTCATCGCCAGAGAAGACAACACTCAATACCGAAGAATCCTGATATCATCACTTATCTGCATATCCAACAATTTCACCAAAACAACGGCTTCTACAACATAGCTGAACCTATTGCCAAGAAACTTCTCATCATTACTGCTTCAATCACTTTCAATTTTCTTCTTTTTCAACCCTACCAAATTCATCCACCAACCTCTGCAGCTTCTCTTCAGAATCTCCCAAAGCACAGTGTCATCAGCAAAAGCAACTGTGACAACTCCACTTATTGATGCTTCTTTATCTTTAGCCCAACACCTCTTTGCCAAGACCCTCGCATTCACTTCTCTTACAACCCCATCTAAATATATTGAACAACCACGGACATCACACATCCTTGTCTAAGGCCCACTTTTACTGGGAAATAGTCCCCTTCCCTCCTACACACTCTAACCTGAGCCTCACTATCCTCATAAAAACTCTTCACTGCTTTCAGTAACCTTCCTCCTATTCCATACACCTGCAACATCTGCCACATTGCCCCCTATCTACCCTATCATACGCCTTTTCCAAATCCATAAATGCCACAAAACATCTTTACCCTTATCCAAATACTGTTCACCTATATGTTTCACTGTAAACACTTGGTCTACACACCCCCTACCTTTCCTAAAGCCCCTTGTTCATCTGCTATCCTGCTTTCTGTTTTACTCTTAATTCTTTCAATAATAACTCTACCATACACTTTACCAGGTACACTCAACAGACTTATTCCCCTATAATTTTTGCACTCTCTTTTGTCCCTTTGCCTTTATACAAAGGAACAATACACGCTCTCTGCCAATCCCTAGGTACCTTACCCTCTTCCATACATTTATTAAATAATAGCACCAACCACTCCAAAATTATATCCCCACCTGCTTTTAACATTTCTATCTTTATCCCATCAATCCCAGCTGCCTTACCCCTTTCATTCTACCCACTGCCTCACGAACTTCCCTACACCCACAACTGGCTCTTCCACACTCCTACAAGATGTTATTCCTCCTTGCCCTACACACGAAATCACAGCTTCCCTGTCTTCATCAACATTTAACAAATCCTCAAAATATTCTCTCCATCTTCCCGATACCTCTAACTCTCCATTTAATAACTCTCCTCTCCTATTTTTAACTGTCAAATCCATTTGTTCTCTAGGCTTCCTCAACTTATTAATCTCATTCCAAAACTTTTTCTTATTTTCAACAAAATTTGCTGATAACATCTCACCCACTCTCTCATCTGCTCTCTTTTACATTGCTTCACCACTCTTTAACCCTCTCTTTTCTCTCCATATACTCTTCCCTCCTTGCATCACTTCTACTTTGTAAAAACCTCTCATATGCTAACTTTTTCTCCCTTACTACTCTCTTTACATCATCATTCCACCAACGCTCCTCTTCCTCCCGCACCCACTCGCCTGTAACCACAAACTTCTGCTGAACACTCTAACACTACATTTTTAAATCTACCCCATACATTTTCGACCCCATTGCCTACACTCTCACTAGCCCATCTATCCTCCAATAGTTGTTTATATCTTACCCTAACTGCCTCCTCTTTTAGTTTATAAACCTTCACCTCTCTTTTACTTACTGATTCTATTTTCCTTGTATCACATCTACCTTTTACTCCCACTGTAGCTATAACTAAAAAGTGATCTGATATATCTGTAGCCCTCTATAAACATGTACATCCTGAAGTCTACTCAACAGTCTTTTATCTATCAATACATAGTCCAACAAACTACTGTCATTACGCCCTACATCATATCTTGTATACTTATTTATCCTCTTTTTCTTAAAATATGTATTACCTATAACTAAACCCCTTTCTATACAAAGTTCAATCAAAGGGCTCCCATTATCATTTACACCTGGCACCCCAAACTTACCTACTACACCCTCTCTGCATGTTTCTCCCACTTTAGCATTTAGGTCCCCTACCACAATTACTCTCTCATTTGGTTCAAAAGTTCCTATACATTCGCTTAACATCTCCCAAAATTCTCTCTCTCCTCTACACTCCTCTCTTCTCCAGGTGCATACACGCTTATTATGACCCACTTTTCGCATCCGACCCTTATTTTAATCCACATAATCCTTGAATTTACACATTTATATTCCCTCTTTTCCTTCCATAACTGATCCTTCAACATTATTGCTACCCCTTCCTTAGCTCTAACTCTCTCAGATACTCCTGACTTAATCCCATTTATTTCTCCCCACTGAAACTCGCCTACCCCCTTCAGCTTTGTTTCGCTTAGGGCCAGGACATCCAACTTCTTTTCATTCATAACTGTATATATAAATCCAAATGTACAATTGTTAACCCTTTTGGGGCCTAGCTCCTAGGCCTTTTGTATATCCATATGCTCATGCGCTACCGTCCACAGGATGGATATGGGGTGCACAATAAACTAGCCACTTCGGTGGCAAAATCTAAAAAATCTAAATCTTAACAATACCTCATTCCGAGTATCTACCTCCACATCCACCACCATCAAGGACATTACCAGTAACAGACAGGACAAGCTTCAATCCACTGCAGGGGTATACACAATCCCTTGTAATGACTGCAGCAAATTATACGTCGGTAAAACATCCAGAGACCTCCAAACACGTATTTCAGAACACCAGTACGCAGGCAGATCTGATGGCCCAAGGAATGCCTGTGTTCAACACCGAAATTCACACAACCATTTAATCAACTACAGAAACGCAAGACTCATCGCCAGAGAAGACAACACTCAATACCGAAGAATCCTGATATCATCACTTATCTGCATATCCAACAATTTCAACCAAAACAACGGCTTCTACAACATAGCTGAACCTATTGCCAAGAAACTTCTTCATCGCTATTCCACATAAGAACTTAAGAATGGAGGAACACTGCAGAAGGTCTACTCATATACTTTCCAATCTCTTTTTAAAACTACCCAAGGTCCTAGCTTCAATAACCCTACTAGACAGACTGTTCCACTCATTAACTAGCTTATTTCCAAACCAATAATTTCCTATATCTTTTAAAATCTAAACTTTCTAATTTGAATCCATTATTGCAGGTTCTCTCTTGGAGAGATATCTTCAAGACCTTATTTATATCCTCTTTGTTAATACCCATCTTCCACTTATATACCTCGATCATGTCTCCCCTCACCGTTGAAGACACTGCAAGACTCCAAGCAGACATAAACCAAATCTTTAAATGGGCTGCAGAAAACAATATGAAGTTCAATGATGAGAAATTTCAATTCCTCAGATACGGAAAACGTGAGGAAATTAAAATCTCATCGGAGTACAAAACAAATTCCAACCACACAATAGAGCGAAAAACTAATGTCAAAGACCTGGGAGTGATCATGTCAGAGCATCTCACCTTCAAGGACCATAACACTGTAGCAATCGCATCTGCTAGAAAAATGACAGGATGGATAATGAGAACCTTCAAAACCAGGGATGCAAAGCCCATGTTGACACTTTACAAATCGCTTGTTCTATCTAGGCTGGAATATTGCTGCACACTAACTGCACCTTTCAAGGCAGGTGAAATTGCTGACCTTGAAAATGTGCAGAGAACCTTCACGGCACGCATAACTCCGATAAACCACCTCAATTACTGGGAACGCTTGAAGTTTCTAAACCTGTACTCCCTAGAATGCAGGCGGGAGAGATACATTGTTATATACACGTGGAAAATTCTCGAGGGATTAGTACCAAACTTGCACACGAAAATCCCTCCATACGAAAGCAAAAGACTCGGCAGGCGATGTAACATCCCCCCAATGAAAAGAAGGGGTGCCACTAGCACGTTGAGGGACAACACAATAAGTGTCAGAGGCCTAAGATTGTTCAACTGCCTCCCAGCATACATAAGGGAGATTACCAACAAACCCCTGGCTGTCTTCAAGCAGGCACTGGACAGGCACCTAAAGTCGGTACCTGACCAGCCAGGCTGTGGTTCGTACGTTGGACTGCGTGTGGCCAGCAGTAACAGCCTGGTTGATCAGGCTCTGGTCCAACATGAGGCCTGGTCACAGACCAGGCCGTGGGGGCGTTGACCCCTGGAATTCTCTCCAGGTAAACTCCAGTTAAGACACTAGTCAGAGAAATAGCAAACATTGAATTAAAACTAAAGGAATCTTACAGGAATCAAGAAACGCGGGAAGAACTAAAAGCCATAAATGAAATTAAAAGAAACCCAAAGTATTTCTTTTCTTATGTCAAATCAAAGTCGAGAACAACATCCAGTATTGGGCCCCTACTTAAACGGGATGGGTCCTACACAGATGACAGCAAGGAAATGAGTGAGTTACTAAAGTCCCAGTATGACTCAGTTTTTAGCGAGCCGCTAACCAGACTGAAAGTTAAGACCTAAATGATTTTTTATGAGAGTGCCACAGAACTTGACAGACGCAAACCTATCTGACATAACCCTGACGCCAAATGACTTCGAAAGGCAATAAATGACATGCCCATGCACTTCGCTCCAGGCCCAGACTCATGGAACTCCGTGTTCATCAAGAACTGCAAGAAGCCCCTATCACATGCTTTTAACATCCTATGGAGAGGGAGCATGGACACTGGGGTCGTCCCGCAGTTACTAAAAACAACAGACATAGCCCCGCTCCACAAAGGCGGCAGTAAAGCAATAGCAAAGAACTACAGACCAATAGCGCTAACGTCTCATATCATAAAAATCTTTGAAAGGGTTCTAAGAAGCAAGATTGCCACTCATCTAGATACCCATCAATTACACAACCCAGGGCAACATGGGTTTAGAGCAAGTCGCTCCTGTCTGTTCCAACTACTGGACCACTACGACAAGGTTCTGGATGCTCTAGAAGACAAACAAAATGCAGATGTTATATACACAGACTTTGCAAAAGCCTTTGACAAGTGTGACCATGGTGTAATAGCACACAAAATGCGTGAAAAAGAAATAACAGGAAAAGTGGATAGATGGATCTATAATTTCCTAACAAGTAGAACACAAAGAGTAGTAGTCAACAGAGTAAAGTCTAAGGCGGCTACGGTGAAAAGCTCTGTTCCACAAGGCACAGTACTCACTCCCATCCTGTTCCTCATCTTTATATCGGACACAGACAGGGATATCAGCCACAGTGCTGTGTCTTCCTTTGCAGATGACACCCAAATCTGCATGACAGTGTCCACCATTGAGGACACTGCAAGACTCCAAGCAGACATCAACCAAATCTTTAAATGGGCTGCAGGAAACAATATGAAGTTCAATGATGAGAAATTTCAATTACTCCGATATGGAAAACGTGAGGAAATTAAAATTTCATCGGAGTATAAAACAAATTCCAACCACAAAATAAAGCGAAAAAATAATGTCAAAGACCTGGGAGTGATCATGACAGAGGATCTCACCTTCAAGGACCATAACACTGTAGCAATCGCATCTGCCAGAAAAATGACAGGATGGATAATGAGAACCTTTAAACCAGGGATGTCAAGCCCATGTTGACACTTTTCAGGTCGCTTGTTCTATCTAGGCTGGAATATTGCTACACACTAACTGCACCTTTCAAGGCAGGTGAAATTGCTAACCTAGAAAATGTACAGAGAACCTTAACGGCACGCATAACTGCAATAAACCACCTCAATTACTGGGAACGCTTGAAGTTCCTAAACCTGTACTCCCTGGAACGCAGGCGGGAGAGATACATTATTATATACACTTGGAAAATCCTAGAGGGATTAGTACCAAACTTGCACCAAGTGTCACTCCTACGAAGCAAAGACTCTGGCAGGCGATGTAACATCTTCCAATGAAAAGCAGGGGTTGCCACTAGCACGTTGAGAGACAACACAATAAGTGTCAAAAGACTGTTCAACTGCCTCCCAGCATACATAAGGGGATTCCCAAATAGACCCTGGCGTCTTCAAGCAGGCACTGGACAGGCAATAAGCGGTGCCTGACCAGCCAGGCTGTGGTTCAGCACGTGACTGCGGCGGCACAGTAACAGGCCTGGTTGATCAGGCTTGATCCAACATGAGGCCTGGTCACGACCGGACCGCGGGGTTGACCCTGAACTCAGGTAACTCAGGTAATACCCCACATACATGTTATACCTCCATTACACATGTTATACCTCCACTACACATGTTATACCTCCATTACACATGTTATACTTCCATTACACATGTTATCCTTCCATTACACATGTTATTCTTCCATTACACATGTTATACTTCCATTACACATGTTATACCTCCATTACACATGTTATACTTCCATTACACATGTTATACTTCCATTACACATGTTATACTACCATTACGCATGTTATACTTCCATTACACAAGTTATACTTCCATTACACATGTTATACCTCCATTACACATGTTATACCTCCATTACACATGTTGTACTTAAATTACACATGTTATACTTCCATTACATATGTTATAAGAACATAAGAACATAAGAATGGAGGAACACTGCAGAAGGCCTTATCAAAACCACCACTACCTAAGAATTTACTCCCGTACTCACGACACCAATCAAACACAGCCCCTCCCACTCATATTTGTCCAATCTCTTTTTAAAGCCACCCAAGGTCCTAGCCTCTATCACCCTACTCGGAAGATTGTTCCACGCATCTACAACTCTGTTCGAAAACCAGTACTTGCCTATCTCCTTTCTAAATCTAAATTTATCCAATTTAAATCCGTTTTTTCTGGTTCTTACTTGGTTCGATATTCTCAGTATTTTATTAATATCTCCTTTGTTTATGCCCATCATCCATTTGTACACCTCGATGATATCTCCCCTCATTCTACGTCTCTCCAGAGAGTGGAGATTCAACGCTCTAAGTCTATCTTTATACGGGAGATTTCTTATACAGTAAATCATTTTAGTCATTCTTCTTTGTATGTTCTCCAATGAATCTATATCCATCCTGTAGTAAGGAGACCAAAACTGAGCTGCATAATCCAAATGAGGTCTCACTAGTGATGTATAGAGCTGTAAAATAACTTTTGGACTTCTGTTGCTTATACTTCTTGAAATAAATCCTAATAATCTGTTAGCCTTATTGCGCACACTTAGGCACTGTTGTCTTGGCTTTAGATTTCTGCTTACCATGACTCCCAAGTCCTTTTCACATTCTGTATGATCAAGCTCTACTTCACCTAGTTTATAAATTCGAGAGATATTTTCATTACCAAGGACTAGCACCTTACACTTGTCCACATTGAACTTCATCTGCCACTTTTCAGACCAAGACATTAATTTGTCCAAATCCTCCTGGAGTTCACTGGTATCCTCCTCAGAATGAATCATACGGCCTATTTTTGTATCATCAGCAAATTTACTCATGTCACTTGCAATTCTTTCATCAAGGTCATTTATGTAAATTATGAACAACAATGGGCCTAAAACTGATCCTTGTGGAACGCCACTAGTGACTAATCCCCATTCAGATTTGACCCCATTAATGGAAACTCTCTGCTTTCTATTGGTAAGCCATGCCTCTATCCATGCTAGAACTTTACCTCCTATACCATGAGCTGCCACCTTTCTTAAGAGTCTCTTGTAAGGTACTCTATCGAAGGCCTTACTGAAATCCAAGTAAGGCCTTACTGAAATCCAATCCATTACACATGTTATACGTCCATTACACATGTACTTCCATTACACATGTTATACTTCCATTACACATGTTATACCTCCACTACACATGTTATACCTCCATTACATATCTTATACCACCATTACACGTTATACCTCCATTACACATGTTATACCTCCACTACACATGTTATACCTCCATTACACATGTTATTCTTCCATTACACATGTTATACCTCCACTACACATGTTATACTTCCATTACACATGTTATACCTCCATTACACATGTTATACCTCCACTACAAATGTTATACTTCCATTACACATGTTATACCTTCATTACACATGTTATACTTCCATTACACATGTTATACTTCCATTACGCATGTTATACTTCCATTACACATGTTATACTTCCATTACACATGTTATACCTCTATTACACATGTTATACCTCCACTACAAATGTTATACCTGCACTACACATATTATACATCCTCTACACATGTATACCTCCACTACACATGTTATACCTGCACCACACATATTATGCCTCCACTACACATGTTATACCTGCACTACACATATTATACCTCCACTACACATGTTATACCTCCACTACACATGTTATACCTCCACTACACATATTATACCTCCACTATAGAAGTTATACCTCCACTACACATGTTATACCTGCACTACACATGTTATACCTGCACTACACATGTTATACCTCCACTACACATGTTATACCTCCACTACACATATTATACTTCCACTACACATGTTATACCTCCACTACACAAGTTATACCTCCACTACACATGTATACCTTTACTACACATGTTATACCTCCACTACACATATACCTCCACTACACATGTTATACCTCCACTACACATGTTATACCTCCACTACACATGTTATACATAATAATAATAATAATAATAATAATTTTTATTTCGCAGTTACAAGTTACAATGTTATTTATTACACATTTAAAACTACAAGTACACCATGATGCCATGCATTAGGCATGTTATACTTCCACTACACATGTTATACCTTTCCCCTTACACATGTTATACTTCCACTACTCATGTTATACTTCCATTACACATGTTATACCTCCACTACACATGTTATACTTCCACTACTCATGTTATACCTCTATTACACATGTTATACCTCCACTACACATGTTATACCTCCACTACACATGTTATACCTCCACTACACATGTTATACCTCCACTACACATGTTATACCTCCACTACACATGTTATACCTCCACTACTCATGTTATACTTCCATTACACATGTTATACCTCCACTACACATGTTATACTTCCATTACACATGTTATTCTTCCATTACACATGTTATACCTCCACTACACATGTTATACTTCCATTACACATGTTATACCTCCATTACACATGTTATACCTCCACTACACATGTTATACTTCCATTACACATATTATACCTCCACTACACATGTTATACCTCCACTACACATGTTATACCTCCACTACACATTTTATACCTCCACTACTCATGTTATACTTCCATTACACATGTTATACCTCCACTACACATGTTATACTTCCATTACACATGTTATTCTTCCATTACACATGTTATACCTCCACTACACATGTAATACTTCCATTACACATGTTATTCTTCCATTACACATGTTATATCTCAACTACACATGTTATACTTACGCTACACATGTTATACCTCCACTACACATGTTATACCTCCACTTCACATGTTATACTTACGCTACACATGTTATACCTCCACTACACATGTTATACCTCCAATACACATACAGTATTATACTTCCACTACACATGTATACCGCCATTGCTTCTTGTTCATGGGGGGTAAATCTTTTAAACTAGAGAATCTGTTAAAGATTTCAGGTTCCAAGTTCACTATTTATCGTACCAAGACGTATTTAAAAATAACTTCGTTCTTTTCCAGTTTTAGTTTAATATAATTTGTTAGTGTATTGCCTCTCATTTCTGTCTGAAGATGGGCGTTCGTAGACCAGTTACCCCTCCCCCTCGGGGCCCAACTGTCTAAGAGATACATATGGCGAAAACTAAGAAGCAAGAAAGAACAGCGCGTAATGCTGTGAACCAACCCGCTGTGAACCAACCCGCTGTGAACCAACCCGCCGTGAACCAACCCGCTGTGAACCAACCCCCCGTGAACCAACCCGCTGTGAACCAACCCGCTGTGAACCAACCCGCTGTGAACCAACCCGCCATGAACCAACCCGCCGTGAACCAACCCGCTGTGAACCAACCCGCCGTGAACCAGGAAGCCGGTACTCCACCCCCTGACCAAGACATCCTTCGCAAGAGGGGCAGGAGTAACGACCCTAGTCTTCCTAGCACAACTGCTAATGATATGGACCAAACCGTAGACCATCAACCCCTAGACCTATGGAACCCTAGCAAAAGGGGCAGGATTTCTAATACTCCCGGTGATGCAATGGACAAAACAACAGAATGTTCACCCTCAGGTCCACTCTCATATCCATCTCCAGGTCCATCCTCAGAATCGCCCTTAGACCTGAACAACTGTCACAAGAGATACAGAAGTAACGTCACAACGGATGATTGTCAACCCTCAGACCTGTGGAACTCTTCAAAGAGAAGCAGATATTCCGTCTCAGATCCATCCCCAGACCCGACCAACTATCACAAGAGATGTGGAAGTCCCATCACAGTGGGTGAGACAATGAATAAAAGTGAAGAGTGTCAACCCTCCGACCTGTTGAGTAGGAGTTCCGTCTCTGTCCTCGCTTCCAACACTCCCGTCATACTAGATGAAGAAGCTATGGACAAAACTGTTGACTGTCCACCCTTAGACCTACCCACAATTAACCAGATAGGAGAGAGTCCCGTCTGTTTACCTCTTTCCACTGGTCACGTACCACTGAGTGAAGCTGTGGACAAAATCGTATATTGTCCACCCTCAGACCAGAGTATCTCTGACGAGAGGAATGAGACTCCCGTTCCTTGTCTCCCTTCCACTCATCCCATCACACTGAGTGAAGTTGTGGACAGAATCATGGACTGTCCACCCTTAGTCCTACCCGACCCTGACGAGTGCAATATGAGTCTCGCCTCTGCACTCCCTTCCACTCATCCTATCACACTGAGTGAAGTTGTGGACAGAATCATGGACTGTTCACCCTT
>WNWK01022318.1:0-32739 GCA_009830355.1 Cherax destructor
AGGTGGCCTCCAGAGATACACCCGTCGCCCGAAAGATCCCCAAGGCCACCCCCCGGGAGACCGGAGAGGGATCGGGACATCCCCAGGTGATCCAGATTCTACGGTAAACTACACCACCGCCGAGAACCTCAAATGAATGGGATTGGACCACAGTACCCTTCCCCCTACCTAGGAACTAGAAAGCCTGTGGAGAGAAGCTCCCAGTTTAAAAATGGGAAGGAAATAAGGGAGGGATGAGGAGGAGGAGGAGGAAAGGGAAAAGGGAGGATGGGGAAGATGGGAAAGGGGAGGGGGGATTGGGGGGTAATTAGGTTCGGTCTGAGTAAGAAGACCAAGAGGTCCAATTCCTCAGACTGATAGCCTCTTTACCGCGACAAGGAGCCTCCCTTAAAGAGGCCGAGCTTCAGAACCTTGCATTTATCTACATTGAATTGCATCTGCCACTTTTCTGACCAGGAACTGAGTTTGTCTAAATCCTCCTGAAGTTACCTGACATCTACGTTTGAATCAATTATCCTACCTATCTTTGTGTCATCGGCGAATTTGCTCATATCACTAGTAATTCCCTCATCAAGGTCATTGATATATATTACAAACAACAACGGGCCCAAGACTGATCCCTGTGCAACGCCACTTGTTACAGACCCCCACTCGGATTTAACCCCATTTAAGCACACTCTGCTTCCTATTAGTGAGCCATGACTTGATCCATGACAGCACTTTTCCCCCAATGCCATGAGCTGCCACTTTCTTTAATAGTCTCTGGTGCGGTACTCTATCAAAAGCCTTACTAAAATCTAAATAAACAATATCAAATTCTTTATCGTGATCAACAGCCTCAAAAGCTTTACTGAAGAAGGTTAATAAATTAGATAGGCAGGAACGGCCCCTCGTGAATCCATGCTGAGTATCATTAATCAAATTATGGTTATCTAAATGGCTTCTTATAATATTAGCTATAATTGACTCTAGTAATTTGCCTACAACTAAGGTCAGGCTTATTGGGCGGTAATTTGACGGTAGTGACTTGTCCCCTACTTTAAAAATAGGAATTACATTGGCCATCTTCCACATATTAGACACTACACCTGTTTGAAGAGATAGATTAAAAATGTTAGTTAATGGTTCACAGAGTTCCATTTTGCATTCCTTAAGAGCCCTTGCAAAAAGCTCATCAGGACCCGGCGATTTATTTTGTTTCAGTCGGTCTACTTGTTTCATAATAATTTCGCTAGTGACTGTCATATTACATAATTTATCTTCTTCAAGGCCACTATAAAAATTAATTACTGGGATATTATTGGTGTCTTCCTGTGTGAAAACCGAGAGAAAATAATTATAAAAAATAGAGCACATATTCTCCTTGTCAGTAAGATGCCCAGAGTTATTTTTAAGGGGACCTATCTTATCCCTAACTTTTGTTCTATAAACCTGGAAAAAACCTTTTGGGTTAGTTTTTGAATCCCTAGCAACTTTAATTTCATAGTCCCGTTTAGCTTTTCTTATAATCTTTTTTACATCCCTCTTAATGTCAGTATACTTATAAGATGACCCTCACCTCTATTTATGTGCCTATAAATTCCTTTCTTCTGCCCTAAAAGATATTTGAGCCTATTATTCATCCATTTTGGGTCATTTCTACTTGATCTAATTTCTTTATACGGGATAAATGTTCTTTGGGCAGCCTGTACAGTGTTAAGAAAGCTGTCATATTGATAGCTCTCTTCGTTACCCCAGTCCACAGATGATAAGTGTTCTCTAAGCGAAAATCTGGGACAGTTACTGAATTATCCCTATCACACATCCATTCAATGCTAAAGGTAATTGATTTGTGGTCGCTTGTGCCGAGTTCCTCTGTTACAGTGGACCCTTGAAAATCGTGATTAATCCATTCCTGAGAGTCCGCCTATTTTCAAAATGGATGATTTTCAAAACCATTTTCCCCATAAGAAATAATGTAAATCAAATTAATCCGTTCCAGACATCCAAAAGTATTTAAAAAATATTTTTTTTTTACATAAAATGTACATTTACCTACACAGAAAACAATGAGACATGAAGTATAAAACAGTAATAACTTGACACTTACCTTTATTGAAGAGTTGTTGATGTGTGGAAGACACATCAGGAGGATTTAAGAGTTATTATTGTTTGCAATAGGAATTCCCTTCCATAGACTTCAAGTACCAAGTCCTTTTCCGGGGTTACTTCCCTTCTTTGTCTTTTACTGCCACAGTACATTCATTACTTACTTTAAAATATTTGTTATTCTTAATGTAGGGAGAGAGGTGTGTAGTATTTATTTGTAGGAATTCAGTGTAGTTAGCCTGTAGACGTAGATACACGTTTGTAGCCCCCACCCGGGGCTTCACTACACAGCCATATTATTACAATACACAGCCATATTATTACACTACACAGCCATATTATTACACTACACAGCCATATTATTACACTACACAGCCATATTATTACACTACACAGCCATATTATTACACTACACAGCCATATTATTACCATGTTCGCTGAGTTTAATCATTTCCAACAACAACCTTTAGATGCAATCATAAACAAAGGGAGAAGTAATGAATAATTCATGCCGAGAATTGTAAACAAACGCTTATGATGGGCGGTTACTGCACCAGATGCCAGATTTACAGTTTTCTCTAACGCTGCATCAGAGAAAACGTAATGTTTACTCTCCACCTGACTCACCACTCGATAGCATATAAACATTGTACCAATGTTTATATGTTATATGATATGTAACATGTTTCTTATATAATTTTGAAGAAAATATCATAGATGGAGTAATGAAAATGTCTATATTAACCTAAAATAAAACATTTAACCTAAAATAAGACATTTGTTTGAGCTTGGTGTGGAAGTACCCTCGCTGACTTGTGTGAGGAAGTATCCTGCCTGGTGTGGGGAAGTACTCTGCCTGGTGTGGGGAAGTACCCTGGCTGATTTGTGTGGGGAAGTACATTGCCTGGTGTTGAGAAGTACCCTGCCTGGTGTGGGGAAGTACCCTGGCTGATTTGTGTGGGGAAGTACCCTATCTGGTGTATTCTTTCTTGAATTCTATTGTGTTTCTCACATTCTTTAGCAAAGAGCTGGCACTAGGAGCTTTCTTTGGGCCCATGGTGGCTTATTTAGCAGTTGCAAGCACTAAAACGAATAGAATAATGACAAAATGTATGGTATGAATGCGTGGGTGGTGGTCACTCCCTGGTAAACAATGGCACACCGACGCTCAATGTGGTGTTTATGTGCCCAGGTGGTGGGGAGGCCACGCGGACGCGTTTCAGACGACCGGCGATTTTCAAGGAAATGGACAATTTTCAAGTCGATTTTTTCCCGAAAAAGTGGACGATTTTCAAATTTGCCGATCTTCAAGGGAGACAATTTTCAAGGGTCCACTGTAAATTATTAACAAGGGTTTCCTTGTTTGCCAGAACCAAGTCAAGTAGGTTATTTCCCCTTGTAGGTTCTGTCACAAAGTGCTTCAAAAAACAATCCTGAACTACTTCTAAAAAGTCTTTAGATTCTAAATTACCTGTCAAGAAATTCCAATCAATATGACTACAGTTAAAGTCCCCTAGAATTACTACGTTATCGTGCCTTGTGGCCTTAAAAATTTCCTCCCAAAGTAGTCTCCCTTGTTCCCTATCTAAGTTTGGAGGACGGTATATCACGCCTAAGATCAATTTTTCACACCCCTCTGAAAATTCTATCCTGACAGACTCTGTATGCATTATTTCAGACTTTATACCCATTTTTATGCAACAATTTAAATGATCACGGACATAGAATGCCACCCCACCCCCCTTCTCGATACTTACGTCTACTTGGAACAATTTAAAACCCTGAATGTGACATTCAGCAGGCATGTCCCGATTTTTCATATTAAACCACGTCTCAGTTAATGCAAAAACATCAATATTACCTGCACTTGCAACTAATCTCAATTCGTACATCTTATTTCTCGCACTACGACTATTAGTATAAAAAATATTCAGAAAACCTCCCTTCTCTTTACTCTTCCTGTTCATTTCTGTTTTTCCACTATACCTATTGCTGTCCTTGTCACCTAGTGCCACTGGCTTTCCATTATCCACCTATTCTGCCTATTACTAGTTCCCCTAGAATTCATAACATTACTTCACTGGGACTTCACTGTTTTCCCCCCCATAACCCATACCACTAACTTTTTCTAGTTTAAAGCCCCAACAGCTCCCTCCACTGCAGTTGCTAGTGCCCCCACCCCAGACCTAGATAAGTGAACCCCATCCCTGGCACACATGTCATTTCTGCCATAGAAGAGGTCCCAGTTGTCAATGAATGTTACTGCATTTTCCTTAGTGTTTGTCCAGCCAGCAATTGACACCAATTGAACTAGACAACCATTCATTTCCAACTCCACTCCTTGGTAAAATACCACATATGACAGGGTTCCCACCCTTCTTCCTAATTCTGTCTATTGCTGACCTATAGCTGCTAGTCAGCTCTTCACTCCTATGCCTGCCAACATCGTTGCCTCCAGCACTGAGACAGATACAGTCATCCCTTGGTTTTCGCTTGTCCCAGTTCTTGCCGATTTTGGTTTTCGCTGACTTTTTTCAGGGAAAATTTGTCTTAGTTTTCGCCGATTGTTTTAGTTTTCGCCGACCGTATGGGACCTGTCCACCAGTGCCGCGCACATACAAAGGCCGTAGGCCGCCACCACGCACCTCCACGCACATTGTAACGCAGTCTAGCATTGTTTACGCTTGAGTGAACATCATCCCAGGAGTTTATACAAAACATTTATTAACAATTCATTGTTTTTGGGCCTTGATTATTGTGTATGACTACTAAATAAGCTACCATGGGCCCAAAGAAAGCTCCTAGTGCCACTTCTTTGGTAAAGAAAGTGAGGAACACTGTAGAAATGAAGAAAGAAATAATAGAAAAATATGATAGTGAAAGTGAGAAACACGATGGAGTTTAAGAGTGTAGCAGGCATGCAGGGAGTGTAGCATGCATGCAGGGAGTGTAGCATGCATGCAGGGAGTGTAGCAGGTATGCAGGGAGTGTAGCATGTATGCAGGGAGTGTAGCATGTATGCAGGGAGTGTAACAGGTATGCAGGGATTGTAGCATGTATGCAGGGAGTGTAACAGGTATGCAGGGAGTGTAGCAGGTATGCAGGGAGTGTAGCATGCATGCAGGGAGTGTAGCATGCATGCAGGGAGTGTAGCAGGTATGCAGGAGTGTAGCATGTATGCAGGGAGTGTAACAGGTATGCAGGGAGTGTAGCATGTATGCAGGGAGTGTAGCAGTACGCAGGGAGTGTAGCAGGTATGCAGGGAGTGTAACATGTATGCAGGGAGTGTAGCATGTATGCAGGGAGTGTAGCATGTATGCAGGGAGTGTAACAGGTATGCAGGGAGTGTAGCAGGATGCAGGGAGTGTAGCATGGGATGTAGGGAGTGTAGCAGGTATGCAGGGAGTGTACAGGTAGCAGGAGTGTAGCAGGTACAGAGAGTGTAGCATGCAGGGAGTGTAGCAGGCAGGGAGGGTGTAGCAGGCACGGAGGGAGTAGCAGGAGGAGGAGTGTAGCAGGCAGGGAGGGAGTGTAGTAGGCATGCAGGAAGTGACCCCGGATAAGGACTTGATACCTAGAGTCCTTATGGAGGATTCCCTTCCAAAAATTAGGGTCTCGTCCCTCTCCCCTCTTCCCTCTCTCCCATCCATCAACATCAGTCTTCAATAAAGGTAAGTGCCACATTCAGTTCATTCATTTGTGCATGTAAATCTATCTTTAAGGCCCAAAATTTTTTTCCAAACTTCTGGGTTTCTGGAACGGATTAATTGAATTTCCATTATTTCTTATGGGAAAATAGTTTTGGTTTTCGCCGATTTTGGTTTTAGCCGATCCATCTGACGGATTAAAATCGAAACCAAGGGATGACTGTAATAGGATTGCTCCCATTACCTCTCATGATGTTGTCCAGACGGCTAACAATATCCTTCATCCCAGCCCCAGGATAACACACCCTCTGCCTCCTATTCCACAGATAATATTTCACTGGAGTTGAGACAATTTTTTGAATTATCAGTGTACTCACAGTCTAAGACCTGGAACATTCAGTTTATAAAAAATTAGGGAAAATATACCATTTATCATTTAGAACTCTTGATATTTTAGCATCAGTAAAACTACAGGTTCAAAGATCAAGAGTGATGAGCAGACATTCAGAATGGTATTACTTCTTAGTTTTATTAAAAATTATCTCAAGACATTCTTAATGGCAAATTATTACTTCAAATTATTTTATAGTAAATTATTACTGAAAACAGGAACATATATAAAAATGATAGGCAAAAAAAAAAATTATTTGAGTCATCTAAGAAACAATATATTTTCCATAGAAAGAATGACTCTCATTAATTGAGAGGGTAGGTCTTACTGCAATACATTACAAGTTTACTCTTAAGACACATGTGCAACATCTGGGTATCTTTACAGTAGACGTTTTGCCATCCAGTGGCTTTATCAAACCTTTATCAAGGTAGACAGTACTCACCTAATTGTACTCACCTAATTGTGGTTGCAGGGGTCGAGACTCAGCTCCTGGCCCCGCCTCTTCGCTGTCTGCTACTGGGTCTCTGCTCTCCCTGCTCCATGAGCTTTATTATACCTTGTCTTAAAACTATGTATGGTTCCTGCCTCCACTATATCTTTCTCTAGACTATTCCACTTCCTGACTACTCTGTGGCTGAAGAAATGCTTCCTGACATCCCTTTGACTCATCTGAGTCTTCAGCTTCCAGTTGTGTCCCCTTGTTTCTGTGTTCCCTCTCTGAAACATCCTGTCACTATCTACCTTGTCAATTCCCCGCAGTATTTTGTATGTCGTTATCATGTCTCCTCTGACCCTTCTTTCCTCCAGTGTTGTTAGTCCTATTTCCCTCAATCTTTCTTCATAAGACAGACCCCTGAGTTGTGGAACTAACCTTGTCGCAAACCTTTGCACTTTCTCTAGTTTCTTTACGTGCTTGACCAGGTGTGGGTTCCAGACTGGTGCTGCATATTCTAGTATGGGCCTGACGTACACGGTATACAGTGTCTTGAACGATTCCTTGTTAACGTACGGAACGCTAATCTTAGGTTTGCCAGTCGCCCATATGCTGCCGCAGTTATCTGGTTGATGTGTGCCTCTGGAGACGTGCTTGGCGTTATACTCACTCCAAGGTCTTTCTCCTTTGCCGAGGTTTGTAGCCTTTGTCCGCCTAGCTTGTACTCTGTCAGCGGTCTTCTTTGCCCTTCTCCGATCCTCATGACTTTGCATTTGGAGGGATTGAATTCAAGAAGCCAATTGCTAGACCAGATGTCGAGCTTGTCCAGGTCTGTTTGCAGCCCTGCCTGGTCCTCTTCCAATGTGATTCTCCTCATTATTTTCAAATCATCCGCGAATAAAGACACTTCTGAGTCTATCCCGTCCGTCATGTCATTTACATATACCAGGAATAACACTGGTCCTAGGACTGACCCCTGCGGTACACCGCTCGTCACAGGCGCCCACTGTGATACCTCACCACGCACCATGACCCGTTGTTGCCTCCCTTTGAGGTATTCCCTGATCCATTCCAGTGCCCTTCCTGTTATACCTGCTTGTTCTTCCAACTTCTTTACTAATCTCATGTGAGGAACTGTGTCGAAGGCCTTCCTGCAGTCCAGGAAAATGCAATCAACCCACCCTTCTCTCTCCTGCCTTACCTCTGTTACTTTATCATAGAACTCTAGGAGGTTTGTTATACAGGATTTGCCATTCCGGAATCCGTGCTGTCTGGTGTTTATTATCCTGTTCAGCTCAAGGTGTTCCACCATTCTTTTCCTGATGATTTTCTCCAGGACTTTGCACACTATACATGTAAGTGACACCGGTCTATAGTTTAGTGCCTCTTTTCTGTCTCCTTTTTTAAAAATGGGGACTACGTTGGCCTTCTTCCATACCTCAGGTAGCTGCCCAGTTTCAAGGGATGTGTTGAATATTATGGTAAGTGGCACACTCAGTACCTCAGCTCCTTCCCGAAGAACCAACGGGGAGATATTGTCCGGACCCATCGCCTTTGAGGTATTGAGGTCACTGAGTAACTGCTTCACTTCCTCCTCAGTTGTGTGTATGCCCTCTAGCACTTGGTACATCCCTTGTTGGTGACGAACCACGTCCTGTCTACCCAGCTGCCTTCCTTCCTCCATTGTGAATACTTCCTTAAAATTCAAGTTGAGCTCCTCACATACCTCTTGATCATTACTTGTGAGTTCCCCATCTTCTCTCCTCAGCCTTATCACCTGGTCCTTGACTGTTGTCTTCCTTCTGATGTGACTGTACATCAGTTTCGGGTCGGACTTAACTTTCGATGCTATGCCATTTTCGTACTGTTTCTGGGCCTCCCTCCGTACTTGTGCATACTCGTTTCTAGCTCTTCTACTAATCTCTTTGTTTACTTGGGTTCTTTGCCTTCTGTACCGTTTCCATTCTCTGATACTCTGAGTCTTTGCCTCCTCCACCTTTGGGTAAACCAGGGCTCTTTCTGGCCTTCCCATTTAATCCTTTGCCTCTGGGTATAAACCGTTCCTCTGCCTCCTTGCACTTTGCCCCTACGTATTCCATCATTTCATTTATTGTCAGTCCTTCCATTTCCCTTTCCCACTGAACGTCCTGCAGGAAAATCCTCATGCCCTGTAGTTTCCTCTTTTAAAGTCTGGTTTGTCTCTATCGGTACTGTTTCCTCTCCACCTGTAGCTCTACAATGTACTCAAAGCTAAGCACCATATGGTCACTGGCCCCAGGGGCTCTCGTGCGTTATGTCTTACACACACGCACGAGAGCCCCCTGGGAGTCAGTGACCATATGGTGCTTAGCTTTGAGTACATTGTAGAGCTACAGGTGGAGAGGAGAAACAGTACCGTGTCTACCTACTGAGGCTCGCAGGACCCTATGTCTAGCCCTAATACAATGTCATATGGATTATGCTTCCTCTTCACGGTACTCTGCCTTGACAAAAAATTTTTTAAAGATAAACTGCAAATCACCCAAAACAAATTGGTAAGATTCATCCTGGACCTGGGCCCAAGAGAACATGTAGGCCAGGATGAATTACAACAATTGGATATGCTGAAGATTGAAGACAGAGTAAAACAACTTAAGTTAAATCAAGTTTATAAAATTGCTCACAGTGTCCAGAATATCTTGCTGCCAATTTTTTCAAGGCTGGGAACCAAAGCAGTCATAGTATAAAAGGGGGAGAGAGCACAACTTTGTAGTAGCCACAGTCAGTGGCCAGGTTTCAAACACCTTTTATTGTACAGCAATAAAGGAATGGAACAGACTGCCTGCACATGTCAAAGCCAGTCATAGCATCAGCCAGTTCAAGAAGAGAACCAAAAGGTACCTAATGAATGTAGCGACAGAAAGGGAAGAGAATGATTTTTTATTTTTTTAGCTAACACACATGTAAATGTAAATAACTCTTTTTACCTTATTCCTAGTATACATATATCTTTTATATAATAACATATATATCCTACAATGTATAATATTAAGGTACTAAAAGGACCCCAATGGAAATAAGTCACTCTGTCTGACTTTTTGGGGTTATCCTAGGTTCTCTACACATATGCTGCTATGTATGATAATCTATGTAAATGTATTTGTGTATACCTGAATAAACTTACTTACTTACTTAATCAATACAAAATTCTAGGACATAATTTGAAGAGAGTAGAACTATATACAAAAGATGAGGTTATTAGTCCCTCAGCCTTGGAGTTGGTGTGTTCAGCACCGTTGGTGTAGAGATTCTGAAGACCAGGTAAGAAGGCTTTACCTTAAATAGGCGTCAGCTGATAGGGATGGGTAGCAGACGAGGGTGTAGTCACTGGTAGGCGGGATTCCCCAGTAGAAGTAGGTCATACCCAAAGAGATGGGTAGTAGTAGTCGTAGCTGTGAAGGTTATGTACATGTCCTCAGAATCAAGATTCCATGATGTTGCAGTGTCTGACAAGTTGTACAAGAGTGGTATACAATACTCTACACCAACGGTGCTGAACACACCAACTCCAAGGCCGAGGGACTGATTACCTCATCTTTTGTATACGTATAGTTCTACTCTCTTCACATTATGTCCTAGAATTTTGTATTGATAAAGCCACTGGATGGCAAAACGTCTACTCTAAAGATACCCAGATGTTGCACATGTGTCTTAACCCTTTGACTGTTTCTGTCATATATATACATCTTATGAGCCAGTGTTTCGGACGTATACAGTGGACCCCCGAGTATCATAATTATTCTGTTCCAGGAGCTATTACTTAACACGAAGTTTACGAAATTCGAACCCTTATTTCCCATAAGAAATAATGTAAATACAATTAATCCGTTCCACAAAAAAATATTCATATACAAAATAATTAAAAATAATATATATATATACATTTACTTTATTGAAGAGCTGCAGGCATCTGGAAGATAAGAGTAATGAGTAATGAAGGTCCTCTTGGGCATTTTCTTCCAAAACAGGCCTGTTTCATCACAATTAAACACTTGTTGGGGGAGGAATTCTTCAGCCTCTACAAAGGGGAATCCCCACTCCCTGCATGCCTGCTACACTCCCTGCATGAATGCTACACTCCCTGCATGAATGCTAAACTCCCTGCATGCCTGCTAAACTCCCTGCATCAATGCTAAACTTCCTGCATCAATGCTAAACTCCCTGCATCAATGCTAAACTCCCTGCATCAATGCTAAACTCCCTGCATCAATGCTAAACTCCCTGCATCAATGCTAAACTCCCTGCATCAATGCTAAACTCCCTGCATCAATGCTAAACTCCCTGCATCAATGCTAAACTCCTGCATCAATGCTAAACTCCCTGCATCAATGCTAAACTCCCTGCATCAATGCTAAACTCCCTGCATCAATGCTAAACTCCCTGCATCAATGCTAAACTCCTGCATCAATGCTAAACTCCCTGCATCAATGCTAAACTCCCTGCATCAATGCTAAACTCCTGCATCAATGCTAAACTCCCTGCATGAATGTAAACTCCCTGTATGAATGCTAAACTCCCTGCATGAATGCTAAACTCCCTGCATGAATGCTGAACTCCCTGCATGAATGCTAAACTCCCTGCATGAATGCTAAACTCCCTGCATCAATGCTAAACTCCCTGCATCAATGCTAAACTCCCTGCATCAATGCTAAACTCCCTGCATCAATGCTAAACTCCCTGCATCAATGCTAAACTCCCTGCATCAATGCTAAACTCCCTGCATCAATGCTAAACTCCCTGCATCAATGCTAAACTCCCTGCATCAATGCTAAACTCCCTGCATCAATGCTAAACTCCCTGCATCAATGCTAAACTCCCTGCATCAATGCTAAACTCCCTGCATCAATGCTAAACTCCCTGCATCAATGCTAAACTCCCTGCATGAATGTAAACTCCCTGTATGAATGCTAAACTCCCTGCATGAATGCTAAACTCCCTGCATGAATGCTAAACTCCCTGCATGAATGCTAAACTCCCTGCATGAATGCTAAACTCCTGCATGAATGCTAAACTCCATGCATGAATGCTAAACTCCCTGCATGAATGCTAAACTCCCTGCATGAATGCTAAACTCCCTGCATGAATGCTAAACTCCCTGCATGAATGCTACACTCCTTGCATGCCTGCTAAACTCCCTGCATGAATGCTACCACTGGGGTGCCACTAGGAAGCTTCTTTGGACCCATGGTGACTTATTTCACAGTGACAGTCACTAAACCACCAAAAAAGACACCAAATGTATTGTGAATGTTTGAAAGAGCGGGCTGGGTAATGTTCTCTCAATGGTAAACAACGCTTTACTGGTGGACATCCTGCGTCCTGCGCAGACGCGGAGCAGGCGGACAGGTCTAATACGTTACGAAACACGAGCCAGTTTACGATTCTCGAAATCGAAAAAAGCTTACGAAACAAGATTTTTACGAAATAAGAACCTTACAAAACTCGGGGGTCCACTGTATATACTCACAAATTCTAGCAGCTTCAAATCAAACGGGAGAAAGCAGGTAGGCCCACATATGAGAGAATGGGTCTGTGTGGTCAGTGTGCGCGGTATAAAAAAAAATCCTGCAGCAAACACTGCATAATGAGAAAAAAAAAACTCCAACCGTTTTTTTGGATTAAAACGCCGAATTTGAGGTGTATTTTCGTATAGTATTTATGGTTGTATTCTCTTTTTCGTGGTCTCATGTGATAGAATGGAAAACATATTACTGGAATAGAGATGATTTTGATTAGTTTCATGATGAAAACTATCTTGAAATTGAGCTCAAAGTAGCGGAAATGTTCAATTTTTGCCAATGTTCAAGAGTAAGCAAATCACGCCACGCGTCCAATACACATCAACTGGTGAGTCTAATATTCTTTCACAAGTGTGCAGATATTATATATATCATTTTTACAATAATGCAATAGTCTGCATAACAATAAATCTTCTATTTTTTGAGTGAATAAAAAATCAAAATAGAAAGCAAGAGTAATGAACAATGACTAATGAACAGATAACATCTTATTTTAGTGCCAGGAATGTCTGCATTGTTTTTTCTGGACCCTATTTTGAAATTGACATCTTTTTTTATTTTGCATGAAATTGGCGAAATTGCCAATTTCTGACCACTTTATTGGGTAGCTGAAATTGGTAAATTGGTGGGTTTCTTGTACTCAATCTATAGAACAAATCGAGTTCTAAAGAAATAGCTATGATTTTGGTCGACTGTAACAATGGAATTGGCCGAAAATAGGGCTCAAAGTCGGCGAAATCGCTGATGCGTATATATCGCTGACATCGCTAACTTTACGAGAACGTAATTCCGTAAGTTTTCCATCAAATTTCGTACTTTTGGTGTCATTACCATTGGGAAAAGATTCTCTATCATTTCATAAGAAAAAATAATTTTTTTTTTTTCCAAAATTTTGCGACATAGAATGACAGTTTCAGAAAGGGGCCTCCGACAGTCAAAGGGTTAATTTCATCTTGTCAGTATTTTATACCACTCTTGTACAAGCTTCCTCTTAACACATAAGAATACTAGCATGGTTTATCTCCAGCATAAACTCTCTAGTGTTACAAGATTCATCTTATTTCTGAAATATTTCAGTCACTCTGAACACTGATGAGTTTTCTCTTCTGTATGAACTTGTTTGTATTCTACAAGAACACTTTTTCAGTCATAATACTAACGAAACTTCTTTCCTGCCTGAACTTCTATGTCTTACAGGAGACCGCTTAATCTGAAGTGTTTCAGACACACGGAACACTGATAAGTTTTCTCTCGTGTTTGAATATTTTGATCTACAACGAACACTGATACAGTAGTCTTACTGTATGAACTCTGTTATATGTTAAAAAATCATACTTATGGTTAAAATATTGTAAACATTCTGAACTACAGTATGTAGTTCTTCTCTTGCTAAACTATTTCAGACACTAAACACTGATATGGAATACATCCTACAATTATGAACTTTTTTGTGCTACAAGACCATTTTTATGACTAAAACACTTTAAACACATTGAACATTGATGTGATTTCTGACCTGTATGAACAATTAAGTGTTTTAAAAGTAGACTTAAACACTATGAACATGGTACGATTTCTCTCCTGTATGAATTTTCATGTGTGTTTTAAGAGAAGACATAAAGGTAAAACATTTTAAACACTCTGAACATTGATATGGTTTCTCTCCTGTATGAACTCTCATATGTGTTTTAAGAGTAGACTTAAAGGTAAAACATTTCATACACTCTGAACACTTATATGGTTTCCTTCCTGCATGAACTTTTTCATGAAGTACAAGATTGCCTTTCTTGTTAAAACTTTTCATACACTCTGAACACTGATATGGTTTCTCTCCTGAATGAATTTTTGTGTGTACCACAAGATGTTGTTTTCTGCTAAAACATTTCATACACACTGAACACTGATGAGGCTTCTCTCCAGTATGAACTCTTGTGTGTCTTTCAAGGAAACATTTTTTGGTGAAAGATTTCAAACACTCTGAACACTGATAAGTCTTCTTTATTGTATGAATTTTTGAGTGTCTTACAAGACCATTTTTTCTACTAAAACATTTAAAGCACTCTGAACACTGATATGGTCTCCTTCCTGTATGAACTTGTTCATGATCTGCAAGATTGTCTTTTCTGCTAAAACATTTCATACACTCAGAACATTGATATGGCTTCTCTCCTGTATGAACTCTCATGTGTATTTCAAGATCTCTTTTAGTACTAAACCATTTCAAACATTCTGAACACTGATAAGGCTTCTCCCCTGTATGAATTTTCATGTGTCCATGAAGACAACTTTTAGTGGTGAAACATTTCAAACACTCTGAACACTGATAAAGCTTCTCTATTTTATGAGTTTCTTCATGTCTTAAAAGATAACTTTTTTCACTAAAACATTTTAGACACTCTGAACACTGATATGGTTTATCTCCTGTATGATTTCTAGCATGTATTTCAAGACAACGTTTCCTGCTAAAACACTTAAGACACTCTGAACACTGAAAAGGTTTCTCTCCTGTGTGAATTTTCTCATGGCTTACAAGAACACTTTTATAGCTAAAACATTTTAAACATACCGAACACTGATATGGCTTATCGCCCGTATGAATTTTCTTATGTACAACTAGATAACATTTTTGACTAAAACATTTCATACACTCTGAACACTGAAAAGGTTTCTCTCCCTTATGAATTCTTGTGTGTCTTTCAAGATCACCTCTATGACAAAAACACTTCAGACATTCTGAACACTTATGAGGCTTCTCTCCTGTGTGAATTTTCTCATGTCTTACTAAATTACTTTTATTACTAAAACATTTCAGACACTCTAAACACTGATAATCCTTAAAGGGAGGTTCCTTGATGCTGGAGAAGGGCTTATAATCCAAGGAATTGGACCTAACCTTCTCTTCCTTAGATTGAAACTTATTACCTTCCATTTTTCCAAGCACTGTATGGCTTCTCCAGGTTTAGTGCTCCCCCTCACAAATGTGATTAATAATGAACATTAATATAGTTTATTTTCAGCATAAACTCTGATGAGTCTTTAAGAATTATTTTCACAGGTAAAAGATTTGACACACTTGGAACACTGAAAAGTTTGTGTTCTACAAACATGGTTGGTGTAACATTTTAAGAAACAATGATATTTGTTTTTCTCTAAGATCTCTAAAGTGTTTTTAGAGATTTTCCTCAATTGTCAGAATAATTAAAAGGTTATATTTTTTCATCTACAATATATTTTTAAAAATATATATCATTACAAGTCATTAAATGTTGCTTACTCAGTGCTGTTTCACTGATAAATATTAAAGGCAAAAGAGTATCAGATGCTTCTTGAAAGACTGGAGATCACGAGTGTCTGGAAACAATATAACTGTGGATTAGAAAAATGAGTCAACACAGCTTGCATTCTAGGATCACCAAGACACATATATTGAATAAAAATTAATTTGATACAAATAATCAAGTTTTTTTTTTAAAGGCTCACAAGATATAATGTATATTAGAAAAATGCACTAAATCTGTATTAGTTATAAGTCACTATAAGGATGAGGGAAGTTACTGAGAAAGGGAAGTGGTATGATGAAACAACTTAAGAACTAACAAGAAAAGCCAAAATTGGTATAGTAAAAGTTATAGCATGTGTCTGCACTGAAGGCTGGGCTTTCTGAAAGAAAAGTAGGCAAAGTCAAAACACCCAGGCTCTGAAAAACAAGACCCAAAATGTGTCCAACATGTTTTCTGACAAAAGGTACAATCAATCAGAAGGTACTTATTTGGCCATCAATGGAACTCAATAAGTTTCACAAAGCTGAACTGGTCATGTGTGAATCTCATGTATCTAATACTTAAGTCACACAGGAACTCTCCCAGATGTGACACCAGACAAGGTTTCATAAAGAACAGTCTGTCCTCCTTTAACTCAGTGTTATGCAGGATACTACATTGTTGTAACAAATTTTATAGAAAATAAGGAGTTTATAATGTAAGGAAAAAGTGTTCCATAAATGTATAAATAATGTCAGTGTTTTGGGTGGACAAGTATGAGTCATGGCGACAGGTATTAGATGAAACTGGAAGTGATGTCATTAGTGTTACTTGGGAGCACTGGTTGGAAAGATGTCCTGGAGCAAGGTAGTGTGTTTTTTTTTGTAATGCTTAAGAGTAGGTTTCTTGGGGATTTTGCTAGTAGTCTTAAGTGGGCCCTGGCATAGACAGGTATTTATGTGGGGCCTGTGTGAGTAATGGCAAATACAGAATAATTTTTTACCTGCAGGCTGGAAGCTGGCAGAGGGGGTGGGGGGTATGGAGTGCTGTTGCCAGAGGGGGCACACCACTGACAACTGCCTGTGAGATAGCAAGTGCAATTACTGTCACATGAGGGGGCATCAGGAGGACCAGTGACATAAGAAAAAGGTACATGACAGACAGGATCACCAGTTCTTTATAGATCTGTTCTCAGATCCAGCAGGATCTCTGAATTGGTGAACACACATCACCCACCCAGCTACTCCTGTCTTGGACCAGCAGTGGTTTTGTGCCAGCGACTGAGCTGGTGTCCTACCTGTCACAGGCACCTTACACACCCATCAACTTAAGCTGAGCACAATCATGAGGGGGCATTCTATCAGCATCCTGTCGGTCAACATTAGAGGCTTCATTACCAATGTTGGAGAGCTCACACACAGTTTTGTGAACACTCAAAGTCCTGACATGATCAATGTTGTGGAGACATTTTTGAACAACAGGACTCTGGACAATTTTGCCAAAACTGCTGGCTACACCTCATGGATGAGAAGACAGGCAAGGACAAGGATGAGGTGTTGCTGTGTGCTTTTCTAAAAGTGTACATGTCAAGCCCATTGATGTTGTCATCCCTACTCACCTAGAAATAATGATGTTCTTCAAGCTATGCATAAACACTAGTACCTCTGTACTAGCATGTGCAATGTACATTATTATTTTAATCATGGGGAAGCAGTAAACCTGTAGGATTATACAGCACCTGTGGGGGGATGGAAGGTATTCAGGCTTAATTCAGGAACTGGAGAACAGATCCAATTCCCTAGATCAAGAGCCCCTCACCAGCATCAAGGAACCTCCCTTGCAATGTACAGACCTCAGTGGCAACATGCAGACTACATCAACTTCCTGATGGAAAATGTGGACTTCCTTCTGCTTCAACACAAATGTCAACACTATAATTCTTGGTGACCTCAACCAACATCTTATACAGAGGGACAATGATGACCATCTTGAAGTGTTTGACATGAGAAACTTTGCTGATTTCCCTAATCACATATCTAATCATCTCTCGAACCAGTAGTGAGTGATCTGTCAGAAAGAATAGTCACCTGCCAACCTCTTGGCTATGTTGGATCATCTGACTGCAAGACTGTCTTTATGACGCTGAAGATTCCAACAGAACGAGTGAGGAATCTACACACACAAAACCTATCTGTGGAAAAGAGGAAACTGGCCAGCCCGTTGCTCTGAGCTTGCCACCTCTGATTGGAATGCTCTTCTCCAAGGTGATGTCAACAGCTAAGTACAGTGGTACCTCGGTTAACGATATTTTTTCGTTCCAGAATGCTGTTCAAGTGCCATTACCAAACCAATTTATCCCCATAAGGAATGATGTAAAATAGACTAGTCCTTTTAGACCCCAAAAACACACTTACAAAAGCATTTAAAAAAAAACTTACATAAAGGGCGAGTTTAGGGGACCATCATTAACCGAGGTACCACTGTAAATGCTTTCACTGAACACATCTCTCACCGACAGTATGTGACGAAGCCTACAGATCAGCCTTGATTCGGCTTCATTGTAGAGGCTGCTACTGCTAAGTACAAGGCTTGCAGAAGGTATACCGCTATTTATAACAGGAACCTGCACAGGCAAGCCTGTGGACAAATGGGAAGTGTCCAAGGTGAGCCATTTGTAAATGAGAGGCTGACACAAAAAGAAAGCTGGCATCAGGTAGAGTGGGCTCTGAAACCTGGTGGTCCTTGGTTAAGGACCAACAAGGTTACTCACCTTATGAATTTTTTTTTATTAACACATCGGCCGTTTCCCACCAAGCAGGGTGGCGCGACAAAGAAAAACTTTCATCATCACTCACTCCATCAGTCTTGCCAGAGGCACACCCACACTACAGCTACAAAACTGCAACATTAACATCCCTCCTTCAGAGTGCCGGCACTGTACTTCCCATCTCCATGAATCAAGTCCGGCCTGCCGGTTTCCCTGAAACCCTTCATAAATGTTACCTTGCTTACACTCCAAAAGCACATCAACCCCTAAAAACCATTTGTCTCCATTCGCTCTATCTAACATGCTCATGCACGCTTGCTGGAAGTCCAAGCCCCCTCGCACACAAAACCTCCTTTACCCCATCCCTCCAACCTTTTCTAGGTGACCCCTACCCCGCCTTCCCTCCACTACAGATTTATACACTCTCGAGGTCATTCTATTTTGTTCCATCCTCCCTACACATCCAAACCATCTAAATAACCCCTCCCGCACCTCCTCCTAATCTCCAAACTACGGATTCTCTGCATTATATTCACACCACACATTGCCCTCAGACATGACATCTCCACTGCCTCCAGCCTTCTCCTTGTTGCAACATTCACAACCCATGTCTCACACCCATACAAGAGTGTTGGTATAACTATACTCTCATACATTCCCTCTTTGCTTTCATGGATAAAGTTCTCTGTCTCCACAAGCTCCTCAGTGCACCACTCACCTTTTTCCCCTCGTTAATTCTATGATTCCCTAATCCTTCATAAACCCATCTGCTGACACATCCACTCCCAAATATCTGAACACATTCACCTCCTCCATACTCTCTCCCTCCAATCTGATATCCAATCTTCCGTTATCTATTTTTTTTTGTTATCCTCATCATCTTACTCTTTCCTATATTCACTTTCAATTTCCTTCTTTTACATACCCTACCAAACTCATCCACCAACCTCTGCAACTTCTCTTCAGAATCCCCCAAAAGCACAGTGTCATCAGCAAAGAGCAACTGTGACAACTCCCACTTTGCATTACATTCTTTATCTTTTAACACCACACCTCTTGCCAACACCCGAGCATCCACTTCTCTTACGACTCCATCTATAAATATATTGAACAACCATGGTGACATCACACATCCCTGTCTAAGGCCTATTTTTACTGGGAAACAATCTCCCTCCCGCCTACATTCTCTAACCTGAGCCACACTATCCTCGTAAAAACTTTTCACCTCTTTCAATAACCTACCTCCTATTCCATACATTTGCAACATCTGCCACATTGCCCCCCTATCCACCCTCTCATATGCCTTTTCCAAATCCATAAATGCCACAAACACCTCTTTACCCTTATCTAAATATTGTTCACCTAAATGTTTCACTGCAAACACTTGGTCTACACACCCCTTACCCTTCAAAAAGCCTCCTTGTTCATCTGCTATCCTGCTCTCCGTCTTACCCTTAATTCTTTCAATAATAACTCTACCATACACTTTACCAGTCAGTGGTACCGTTCTATTTTTCAGAATGCTGTTCAATGCCATTAAACGTTATCCCCTAGAAATAATGTAAATAAATATCCTTAGACAAATACCTACAAGCATTTAAATAACTTATAAGGGCAGTTGAGACCATGACGTCCACTATTCAACTTATTCCCTATAATTTTTACACTCTCTTTTGTCCCCTTTGCCTTTATACAAAGGAACTATGCATGCTCTCTGCCAATCCCCATACATTTATTAAATAAAAACACTAACCACTCAAAAACTATATCCCCACCTGCCTTTAACATTTCTATCTTTATCCCATCAATCCCAGCTGATTTACCCCCTTTCATTCTACTCACTGCCTCACGAACTTCCCCCACACTCACAACTGGTTCTTGCTCACTCCTATACAATGTTATTCCTCCTTGCCCTATACACGAAATCACAGCTTCCCTATCTTCATCAACATTTAACAATTCCTCAAAATATTCCCTCCATCTTCCCGATACCTCTAACTCTCCATTTAATAACTTTCCTCTTCTATTTTTAACTGACAAATCCATTCTTTCCCTAGGCTGTCTCAACTTATTAATCTCACTCCAAAACTTTTTCTTATTTTCAACAAAATTTGTTGATAACATCTCACCCACCCTCTCATTTGCTCTCTTTACTACACCCTCTCTAAATGCTTCTCCTACTTTAGCATTTAGGTCCCCTACCACGATTACTCTCTCACTTGGCTCAAAATTGCCTACACACTCGCTTAACATCTCCCAAAATCTTTCTCTCTCCTCTACACTCTTCTCCAGGTGCATACACACTTATTATGACCCACTTTTCACATCCAACCCTTATTTTAATCCACATAATCCTTAAATTTATACATATATGTTCCCTCTTCTCTCTCCATAACTGATCCTTCAACATTATTGCTACCCCTTCCTTAGCTCTAACTCTCTCAGATACTCCTGAATTAACCCTTTCGGGGTTATGGTCATACAAGTACGTTTTACGAACTGTGGTTATTGACGTACTAGTACGCCTAAATTCTAGCGCCCTCAAATCAAGCAGAAACAGGCTGTTAGGCCTAGATGTGATAGAATGGGTCTGTGCGGTCAGTGTAAAAAAATTCCTGCACCACACAGTGCATAATGAGGAAAAAAAAACTCTGACCGTGTTTTTGGTTTAAAACAGCGACTTTGCAGTCTATTTTCGTATGGTATTTATGCTTGTATTCTCGTTTTCTTAGTCTCATTTTATAGAATAGATGATATATTACAGAAAAAGAGATCATTTTGACTGGTTTCACAATGACAAGTACCTTGAAACTGAGCGCAAAGTAGCGAAAATGTTCGATTTTGGCCGATGTTCGGGAGTAAACAAATCACACCATGCGTCCAATACACATTAACTTGATAGTCTAATATTCTTGCACAAGTGCGCTGATATTATTTATACCATTTTTACAGTGATGCAGTTATATACATAACAGTAAATCTTCTATTTTTTGTGAGAATAAAAATTCAAAATGGAAAGCAAAAGTAATGTAAGAGGGGCCTGGAGACGTGACTAATGAACAGAGAAGATGTTATTTTAGTGCCAGGAATGTCTGCCTTTTTTATTATGGACCTTATTTTGAAATTGGCATCGTTTGCAATTTGTGTGAAATTGGCCAAATTGCCATTTTCTGACCACTATTTTGGGTAGTTGAAATTGGTAAATAGGCGGTTTCTTGTACTCAATCGATAGAAGAAATTGAGTTCTAGCAAAATAGCTATAATTTTAGTAGACTGAAACATTGGAATGTGCCAAAAATAGGGCTCAAATTGGGCGAAATCGCCGATGCGTAAGTGTCATGGCTACCGCTAACTTCGCGAAAGCATAATTCCGTTAGTTTTCGATCAAATTTCATATTTTTTGTGGCGTTATGATCAGAAAATGATTCTCTATCATTCCATAATATTTTTTTTTTTTTTTTTTTTTTAAATTCGTGGACCCTGAGAACGAGTTTCAGAGAGACCCCTTGGACCCCCAAAGGGTTAATCCTATTTATTTATCCCCACTGAAACTTGCCTACCTCCTTCAGCTTTTGTTTCACTTAGGACTAAGACATCCAACTTCTTTTCTTTTATAACGTTAGCAATCATCTCTTTCTTATCATCCGCACTACATCCACGCACATTCAAACATCCCAATTTTATAAAGTTTTTCCTTAGCTTGTTTTTAGTAATTTATACAGGAGAAGGGGTTACTAGCCCATTGCTCCCGGCATTTAGTCGCTTCTTACAACATGCATAGCTTACAGAGGAAGAATTCTGTTCCACTTCCCCATGGAGATAAGCAGAAATAAACAAGAACAAGAACTAGGAACAAAAATAGAAGAAAAACCCAGAGGGGTTAGTAAATATATGCTTGTACATGCATGTGTAGTGTTACCTAAGTGTAAGTAGAAGTAGCAAGACATACCTGCAACCTTGCATGTTTAATGAGAAAGAAAAAGAGACCAGCAATCCTACCGTCATGCAAAACAATTACAGGCTTATGTTTCACACTCATTTGGTAGGACGGTAGTACCTCCCTGGGTGGTTGCTGTCTACCAACCTACTACCACCTCTAAATCGATAGGATGAGACCATCTCAATTAGCAGTCAGGAGAAAGCTGACCTTTTGCCGAACACTTTTCTGCCAAGATGCAAGTTCCTGATCCAGCAAGGGACCCTCTTTGGCTAGCTGCAAGAACTGTGTCAAAGTTATCAGTGGTGACAATAAGGTGGGATGAGGTGCATCTTCTCCATAAATCACTGGACCAAGAAAAGTCTGTTGGCCCAGATAAGTTGAGCCCAAGATTGCTGAGTAGATGTGCAGACCAGCTAGCAGCCCTCTAATTCGCATCTATCAACATCACAAAAGAAGAGCAGAACAGAAATCAGCAACTACAGACCAGTGTCACTCCTGTCAATCACTGGCAAGATTCTTGAGACAATAACCTTATGGCAGATGGAGTTTATCAACTACCACTCACTTATTTGTGGCCATCAATATGGCTTCAAAAAAGGTAATCCTCAGTGATTACCTGCAAGATAGATCTCTAACCATAGTTCTCAATGAAACAGTCAGCAAGACATTCTTATTTTTTTATTAACACATCGGCCGATTCCCACCAAGGCAGGATGGCCCGAAAAAGAAAAACTTTCATCATCATTCATTCCATCACTGTCTTGCCAGAGGGGTGCTTTACACTACAGTTATAAAACTGCAACACTAACACCCCTCCTTCAGAGTGCAGACACTGTACTTCCCATCTCCAGGACTCAAGTCCGGCCTGTGCTTGGGCCCTTGTTACGGAATGTCTATTTCAATGACCTCCATCTCATTCAAGAATCCCATGCATATGCAGACGACTGTACTTTGACATTTACTTATCATGAGAGGATATGCCAGCTGCTTTAAGTTACATCAATCACCAGCTTACAGCTATATCAGCCTGGCATAAACAGGCTGATATAGCTTACAGCTATATCAGCCTGTTCCTGAGAAAACACAAATGAAGATGGTCTCCAGGCACAGTGATGGCAATGCTGGCACAGTGGTAAGAATGAATAGGATTGTTGGTACCAGGGGATTATGTGGATATTCTTGGGGTAAAATTTGACTCCAAACTCATCATGAAGAACCATGTTGTAAATCTTTCAAACAAGGCATCCAGGAAGTTTACAGCACTTCAATGTATCTCGCATCTGCTCAACAGTAGAGGTTGCAAGATTCTGTATGAGGCACAAGTACACTCACACCTAACAATGGATATACAATGGTGGACAGGCAATTGCCTGCCCACCATTGTATATCCAGTTGGGGTTTACATTTAGCGTTGTGCCGCCTTTATATTTCGCATCACGTTGGTGCTGACATCTAATGGCCATGAGCCTACTGTGCTCAGCCCACACTACCCTCTCTCTGCCTCACTTGGCGCCAACTCAAATTAGAGACAACAAGATACTCTCTAGTGCAGCCGGGGGCCTGGCTGGCCTCAGGGACATTTAAACACACTGCCTGTTTACCAAGAACCCAATAAAGCAAAATTGTTTCCTCCGAAGAGTATCATTTACTACTACCAAAGATCTACAAAACACTTTGTTAACATTGGTGCCAGCATTGGTCACAGCAGCTGTTTGCCTGGAGAGAGGAAGGAAGAAGATAAGATGCTGTCTCCACTTCATCGCTCCATACACGCAGCATCCGTCTCTCAACTCATACTCCTGATGTAGTGTCTGCCACTCTCCATCTCCAGACAGAGGTACAAGCAGGATCCAGGCCAAAATTTGCCAATTTCTTTGAGAAATCTTAAGTGGCATCCCCTGCGACTCTACTCCACAGTGTCCCGCTGTTTTCAAGTCACTCAGTGCAACCCGTATGTTGCTGCTGTTGTTTCAGCTCAGGACGGCAGTTGCGATACCAACGCCCTTTTTCATCCTTACTATCTTATTTAATATTACATCGCACTCATTTCCTTTATTAGCTAAATTGGAAATGTCCGACCTTGTATTATCATCTGTTATTATCATCATCATCATCAACATCATATTGGTCCTCTAGTTATTTAGACAATTATGTATATATGTATGTGTAATGTGTATAATGTTTGCTGTTTTGTATAAAGAGGCAAGATAATTGTATAACGATCTAACCTCTTAGGTGCATAGTTTAACTTCACTTCGCCTGTGCTCACTAGTTCAGTGTCACATGACCCCACCCTACTCCCAAGCTAGGTTGTTAGCTTGGAGCAGTGGATTTACCCTACGATTAGACCACATCCTGCTCTAGTCGATAAAACTTCTATGTCTGTAACTACAGTGGTCTCTCGGTTTTCGTGCATCTCCAAACTCGAACATTTATGTAAGTGTATTTTCGTAAGTGCTGTTGCAAGTGTATTTTTGGGGGTCTGAAATAGACTAACCTACGTGACATTATTTCTTAAGGAAGTAAATTCGTTCGGTAATGGCACTTGAGCAGCATTCTGGAACAAATTTTCGGCAAAAACCGAGGGACCACTGTACATAGAATTTACTTTGCTGTACTGGAAGATTACCTTGATAACTCTCTGTGAAGAGTAAGCAACTTCATGAATGAAGAAGTGTATTGTATATGTACAAATTATGTCTTGTGTATGATGACTCTATGCTATTTGACAAGAGTATAGAAAAGTGTATAAAGGACTAAATATTGTGTAAAGATTCACTGGATAATATACTCTATATTATGGAAAACCTGGATTATGTACAGTAATACATATTCGCTATTTTATAAACAAATGAACGCCTTTCATTAAAAATAAGGTTTTAGTGGAAGTTTAATTTCTATCCCAACTCTCTGTCAGAATTGTTACGCCTGAATCCTCTAAAAACAAGAACTAAGCATAATTATTTACCATAAGTCAGGTGAGTTTTTCAGTGTTCTGCATCCAGTGTTGTTGAGCCTCCACATGTGTGTCTGAGATAGAAAGGTGCAGCGGTCCTTGCCTCACCTCATCATACGCCACCCACACTCACCTCACACTGCTACCACCATACACCACTCACCCCCTCTCTGCTGTTTTCTGTGAATTCTGTGTGAATTCTTTGCCAGAGCTATGTATCCGAATGTCCGAGGTCACTCAAAGCCACGTGGATCTACAAGCCATGTGAATCTTCAAGCCATGTGGATCTACAAGCCACGTGGATCTACTAGCCATGTGGAGAGAGCCGGTGGATAATCGTGGCACTTGATGTCCCACCTACATGTTGTCTACTGCCTGACATCACCTGGCGATGTCACTGCTGTCTGGCATCATCCCTCACATCACCATGCTTCCTAACATCACTCCAGGATGTCATCCCAGGATGTCTGCCCAACGTCACCCAGGACGTCTGCTGACATCACCCTGGGACGTCTGCCTGATGTCACCTTGTGATGTCACCCCATGACATCACCTCACAACGTCACACCTGACATCATCACATGATGTCACAACGACAGTGTTATAGTTTCATAGCGAGAAATTTGCATTCAGTATTGCCAGAACGATTGAGAGAAGTTATGTCACGTGTTAATTCCTCTCAGTCAGTGTTCCTTTACTCTCGTTCTTACATGTTCATGAATGCTTTAGCATCGATTTTTGTTCAGAAAAGCATCATTTCCTAGTGCAAACCATGTTGTAGCTGCATGTGCAGTGTGGGTGTGCAAGTTTACTTGTGTCCCCAATGAATGGTCTGGGACCAGACCATTGTTAACACTCTCGTGTTACATGTCACCCCTGTTGTGACCGTTCGATAACTGACAATAGTCATCCATGCGTCAGGTTACGAGTGTCGTCTGTGCCCCCATGTATAGTGTTGCAAATTATGCCCATGCCCAATATTTTATATTTGAGTAATATTCCAGTTACGAGGCTTCACTTAATATTATACATATACAGTCAACCCTCCGTTTTGTGTATCTCCCTTTTCGGTGATTTCAGTTTTCGGGCACTTTTTTCGTGAAAATATTACCTCCGTTTTCGTTGATTGGTTCCGTTTTCGTTCATAGTATGGAACCTGTCCAGTGCCCAGCGCATACAAAGCCTGCAAGCCCACCTCCCACACACATTCTCAGGCAGTGTAGCGTTGTTTCTGGTTGAGTGAACATTATCCTGCGAGTTCATAGAAAATATTTCTTAACAATCCATTGTTTTTGGCCCTTGATTATTGTGTGTGACTGCTAAATAAGCCACCATGGGCCCAAAGAAAGCAACTAGTGCCAGTCCCTTGTTAAAGAAAGTGAGGAACACCATAGAATTAAAGAAAGAAATCGTAGCAAAGTATCAAAGTGGAGTCGATAAAGGCTATAGCACCAGCCAGCGATAAAGTGTAGCATTAACAGTGTAGCAAGTAAGTTAAGCCATTAATCAATAGAAAAATGATGACACGAAACTTAACTCCTCCATTGTTTGTTTGAGGAATATAGGGGCACTGAAACCAGAGCTGCCCTCTGCCAACATCTCTTCCAAGGTAAGTGTAAATATTTCTTATTTATATAAGTGTGAATATTTCTTATTTATAAATTAAAGTGTAAATATTTCTTATTTATAAATTAAAGTGTAAATATTTCTTATTTATAAATTAAAGTGTAAATATTTCTTATTTATAAATTATGTACATTGTTTGTGTGAATAGTGGTGGTGGCTTTCTGCTGCCGCTGACCACCACCACGGCTTATGGTCAGTGGCCCTTATAAACCCAATAACAATAACACGACTGCCAGTTCTCTCATACATAATGACATATTTTATTCATTCTAGAGTAGTATATATGATGTTTCTATGTTATTAATATTGTTTATTATGTCATATTAGATGAATTGTGATAGATAAATAAGCTGTAAAGCTGATATTAGTGTCAAATTGAAGCATTTTGTCCTTCCTCCCAACAATAAACTCGCCTCCCTCTCTCTCCTCTCCATCTTCCATACACCAACAAGAGTCGTCAATAAAGGTAAGTGTGATGTTAAATGTTCATTTATACATGTTATTAGTGCTTTATATTTATTTGTCATTCTTTTCTGTATGAAAATTTATATTTAATCTCTAAAAAAATATTTTTTGACTCCCTGCACGCCGCCTGCTACACTCCCTGCACGCCGCCTGCTACACTCCCTGCACGCCGCCTGCTACACTCCCTGCACGCCGCCTGCTACACTCGCCCCCTACCGCACGCCGCCTGCTACACTCCCTGCACGCCGCCTGCTACACTCCCTGCACGCCGCCTGCTACACTCCCTGCACGCCGCCTGCTACACTCCCTGCACGCCGCCTGCTACACTCCCTGCACGCCGCCTGCTACACTCCCTGCACGCCGCCTGCTACACTCCCTGCACGCCGCCTGCTACACTCCCTGCACGCCGCCTGCTACACTCCCTGCACGCCGCCTGCTACACTCCCTGCACGCCGCCTGCACACTCCTCTCGCCTACACTCCCTGCACGCCGCCTGCTACACTCCCTGCACGCCCCCTGCTACACTCCCTGCATGCCACCTGCTACACTCCCTGCATTCCTGCTACACTCCCTGCATGCCAGCTACACTCATTGTTTCTATGTCTGCCTGCCTTGAATTCTATTGTGTTTATTTCTTCACCAAAGGAACTTTACTAAGAACTTTCTTTGGAGCCATGGTTACTTATTTCACAGTTGCACTGAAAAAAAACACCAAAAACAATGGAAAACAAGCGAAATATTTGTATGAATGAGCAAAAGCTTCCTCACACACCGAGAGACACAGGCAAACTGAAGCACAAGTGGCCCCAGCTGGCGGCTGGATGCGTCCCATACGGCTGATAACCGAAAAAAATGGTCGATTACTGGAAGCCGAAAAAAATGGCCTATCACCGAGTTGGCCGATATCAGGAACAGCCGATAACCGGGGGTCCACTGTATTATATTATACAGTAGACCGTCCTTTAACACGATAGTTACGTTCCTGAAAATGCTGTGTTGGGTAAAATCGTGTTAGATGAACTGAAAAACTTATGGGAAAACATAGGGTTACATTCCAGGGAGACCCCAAAAAGCCAAACAACTTTTTTTTTAGACCAACAGATCTTACAAAAATAAAAGTGAATATGTAATTGTAGTTCATTATTGTGATGTATTATGTTCTTTTTACTGCTTAAGACTACAAATGTAACATAAATAATAGTATTTACCTTAAATTGTGGGTGCTGGTGTTTGTGGATGATTGTGGCCATACTGGACTGGTAGAGGTTCTGGTACTGAAGTTGATGGTTGTACTGAGTGTCTAACTTTAAGTCATCCAGTAAATCAGTCAAGTCATTCAGTAAGTCAGTCAAGTCATTCAGTAAGTCAGTCAAGTCATTCAGTAAGTCAGTCAAGTCATTCAGTAAGTCAGTCAAGTCATTCAGTAAGTCAGTCAAGTCATTCAGTAAGTCAGTCAAGTCCTTCAGAAAGTCAGTCAAGTCATTCAGTAAGTCAGACAAGTCATTCAGTAAGTCAGTCAAGTCATTCAGTAAGTCAGTCAAGTCATTCAGTAAGTCAGTCAAGTCATTCAGTAAGTCAGTCAGTCATTCGTAAGTCAGTCAAGTCATTCAGTAAGTCAGTCAAGTCAGTCAGTAGTCAGTCAAGTCATTCAGTAAGTCAGTCAAGTCATTCAGTAAGTCAGTCAAGTCATTCAGTAAGTCAGTCAAGCCATTCAGTAAGTCAGTCAAGTCATTAAGTAAGTCAGTCAAGCCATTCAGTAAGTCAGTCAAGCCATTCAGTAAGTCAGTCAAGTCATTCAGTAAGTCAGTCAAGTCATTCAGTAAGTCAGTCAAGTCATTCAGTAAGTCAGTCAAGTCATTCAGTAAGTCAGTAAAGCCATTCAGTAAGTTTACCTGGAGAGAATTCCAGGGGTCAATGCCCCTGTGGCCCGGTCTGTGACCAGGCCTCATGTTGGACTAGAGCCTGATCAACCAGGCTGTTACTGCTGGCCGCATGCAGTCCAACGTACGAACCACAGCCTGGCTGGTCAGGTACCGACTTTAGGTGTCTGTCCAGTGCCTGCTTGAAGACAGCCAGGGGTTTGTTGGTAATCCCCCTTATGTATGCTGGGAGGCAGTTGAACAAGCTTGGGCCCCTGACACTTATTGTGTTGTCCCTCAACGTGCTAGTGGCACCCCTGCTCTTTATTGGGGGGATGTTACATCGCCTGCCGAGTCTTTTGCTTTCGTAGGGAGTGATTTTTGTGTGCAAGTTTGGTACTAACCTGAGAATTTTCCATGTGTATATAATAATGTATCTCTCCTGCCTGCGTTCTAGGGAGTACAGGTTTAAAAACTTCAAGCGTTCCCAGTAATTGAGGTGGTTTATCGCAGTTATGCGTGCCATGAAGGTTCTCTGCACATTTTCCAGGTCAGCAATTTCACCTGCCTTGAAAGGTGCAGTTAGTGTGCAGCAATATTCCAGCCTAGATAGAACAAGCGATTTGTAAAGTGTCAACATGGGCTTTGCATCCCTGGTTTTGAAGGTTCTCATTATCCATCCTGTCATTTTTCTAGCAGATGCAATTGCTACGGTGTTATGGGCCTTGAAGGTGAGATCCTCTGACATGATCACTCCCAGGTCTTTGACATTAGTTTTTTTTTTCGCTCTATTGTGTGGTTGGAATTAGTTTTGTACTCCGATGAGATTTTAATTTCCTCACGTTTTCCGTATCTGAGTAATTGAAATTTCTCATCATTGAACTTTATATTGTTTTCTGCAGCCCATTTAAAGATTTGGTTTATGTCTGCTTGGAGTCTTGCAGTGTCTTCAACGGTGGACACTGTCATACAGATTCAGGTGTCATCTGCAAAGGAAGACATGGCACTGTGGCTTATATCCCTGTCAGTCAGTCATTCAGTAAGTCAGTCAAGTCATTCAGTAAGTCAGTCAAGCCATTCAGTAAGTCAGTCAAGCCATTCAGTAAGTCAGTCAAGCCATTCAGTAAGTCAGTCAAGCCATTCAGTAAGTCAGTCAAGTCATTCAGTAAGTCAGTCAAGTCATTCAGTAAGTCAGTCAAGCCATTCATATAACAATAAGTTATTTGGTCGTCTTCTTGCAGAGCGGGGTAGCAATGATAAGGCTTCGGAGGCTTCTACTTTATTAAAATAAAGTGCAAGGGTACACAGACTGTGTTCTGTGGCCATGGCCCACAGGGCCATGCCCGCGCGAGAGAGAGAGAGGAGAGTGAGGCCTGTTACTCTAGTGAAGGCAGCTGCGTCAGTGAGTGAGAGGCAGGGGTGTCACAGACTTACATGGGTAGGCCTACAGAGGGCAGCACTGTAGTGCCGCAAAATATGAACTCAGATGGCAGACAGCATGGCTGTCTATGCAGACAGTATGGCTGTCTACATCACTCGGCCACCTACCCATGGTCGACCCTGACCATGACTGGCAGTAAAAAAAACTCGGTCTCTCGCAAGAACAGGTCACAGAACACGAAAGAAAAATACATATATTCATAAACATATGGACATGGAAAAAAAACTTCCTCCAGAGAGGGAAGAAAAATAGGTGTGCTTCGTGGTCTAAGGCAGTGAGCGTCGATGCAGCACTGCACGCCTTCCTGCGTCTGGACACATACTGTAACACGGGAGACAAGCTGCGGCTGAGCTGTGACGTAACAGGGTATGGTCTCCTCTGGGAGGTGAAGCAGACATCGTAGTACATAGTTGCTGCAGGGTTCACTCAACCTGGGGCACAACCTACTGGTGCCCTTGAGTGAGGCGTCATCAGTAGTCGCAACTGGGCAGGACTTCTGCTGACAAGCAACTCAGGACATTCCTCGACTGGTACTGTCGCTGGAGCTGGAGCTGCTGGCGAGTGTGGAGCGAGTCGTGACAGGGACGACTTGGCAAAAATCTGGAGGTCGTAACAGCATACACCTTACTGCAGTGAGTGGGTTAGCAGTCAAAGTGACATCAACTTTGTGCAGGCTGCTCACTGAAGCTGTGACATGAGGCTGACAGTCGCCTGCCGACAGGCTTGATGAGTGCCACTCTCTCGACAGTTGAAGTTACAGCAGAGGAAATGTCTAAGCGTCCCCAGACTGGTCATCTACAAATAACTGGACTGATGGTCTAGGAGGTGAAGTGGAACAGTCTTGATGGGAGAATCGTCGCAGGTACGATTCAGCAGAGGCATCTACGAACGGCGAACAATAAAGAGCTTTCTGTACAAGGGGCTCGACGCTCGTAACTGATGCCTGGACTGACAAATGTCAGCTGTCAGGCGCACGAGGTCACACCTGGTGACGAAGTAACACACACACACACGAGGCGTCAGTCACAGCAGTCACGCGCGTTTTGAGCTCCGCTAATTTGGGTGGTATTGGGTGGTCCAAGGGGAATCCGAGTGCAACAAACAGGCGTGGCACAGGCTAAAGTGTCATACTCATTTAAAACCAAAAGCAGGGGAAAAACGAGTGATCGCAGAGGAAACAATAGGAAATAGGAAAGGTGAGGGAACCGGTGATAGCCCAACAGCGGGTTACACAGAGCAATGGGGGAAAATATGAGGAGATATAACCAGTGGGGGGATATCACTGGAGGGACCCAAGAAGGGGGACAAGTAAGGCAAGCAGTGAGCAGTCGGTGACTGCATTGGACCCAATGAAAAGAAACGAAGAGGGACAATCCCACAGGGGGCCACCAGGAGGATAAAATCTGGACCCCGAAGACATCTGATGTAATGTACAAAAACCTAGTTGTGGTTTGAGGTTTTGGGTTCCGGCCCCAGTTGCTGAAGTTGGGAAAAAACCCCGCTCTTGGAGCTGTAAACATAAAATTTCATAGTAAAAGATAAGTTGGGGGCAGGGCTACCAACCAAAAGTAAAATGTGTATGCACCCCCCACACATAAATTGAAGTAGTCAGGACACAAAATATTCCATACAACTGTTCACGTATTAGCATCAATATTATTACCAATGTAAAGAGTAACTTTTAGTACAGTGGTTAGTAGCATTCTAGAATTAAAATTAAAATTTGGTAGGCCCTTGAACGGGTGCCAAGACGCACACACACACACACGTCACATAAAACCAACAGTTTGGGGTTGTCTTAGCTTTGCTTAGTTGTATTTCGTTTTGAACTAGTACTAGCTAAAGTCTAGTATAATATTAGGATAGTTTTCCAAACCTTTTTAAGTATTCAAAATTTAGGAAGATTATCTTAACAGGGACACAGTCACCGAACACTACACTACTTGACGTGTTTATTCAATAAGTAAGCAAAATTATCGGTATACACGAGTACAGTGATAGGGTATCACATGAAGCATACGTGTAGGGGGCCTAGGATAACCCCGAAGGCCCCCCCAATGAAATATTCAAATTGAATCAGTGCAGTGAGGACAGGCACACACAATACACGTAAAAACACACACTCACTCACATGACAGTAGACCCACAAGAACTTGACCACTAAGCCAAAACACTTCCCCCCCCCTCCCCACTTGACCCCCTAGCCCTCCTACACACACTCACACACTCCTCTCTCTCCCCCATTTTCCCCCCCCTCTCCCCCCTCTCTCTTTTCCCCCCTTCCTCCTCCTCCCTCCTTTCATCT
>WNWK01022319.1:0-32738 GCA_009830355.1 Cherax destructor
GTTTTGTGTTGGGGTTTATGTAGGTGCCGTTTTTCTTTATTTTGTGAAAAGTTATACTTTGTTGGTGAATTTTGCTGTGAAAAATCCCTTTTTTGTTGTGGAAAAAAATTTTTTTTATTGGTGGGGTATTTTTTGTTGCTGGCAACCCTTTTTTGTAGGTGAAAAGTTTTTTTTTAGTGGAAAATTTTATGTAGTGAAAAGTCTATTTGTGCTGAACACAGCACCACCTACTTACTGTTAGTGAACAGAGCACTCATACTTATGTAGTGAACACAAAGACTCACCTACTTACTGTAGTGAACACAGAGCATCACTTTACTGCTAGTGAACACAGAGCACTCACCTACTTACTGCTAGCTGAACACAAAGCACTCACCTACTTACTGTTAGCTGAACACAAAGCACACACCTACTTACTGCTAGCTGAACACAGAACACTCACCTACTTACTGTTAGCTGAACACAAAGCACACACCTACTTACTGCTAGCTGAACACAGAGCACTCACCTACTTACTGCTAGCTGAACACAGAGCACTTTACCTACTTACTGCTAGCTGAACACAAAGCACACACCTACTTTCTTAGTGAACACAAAGCACACACCTACTTTGCTAGCTGAACACAAAGCACTCACCTACTTACTGTTAGTGAACACAAAGCACTCACCTACTTACTGTTAGTGAACACAAAGCACTCACCTACTTACTGTTAGCTGAACACAAAGCACTCACCTTACTGCTAGCTGAACACAAGCTCACCTACTTACCAGCTGAACACAAGCACTCACCTACTTACTGCTAGGTGAACACAACACACCTACTTACTGCAGCTGAACACAAAGCACTCACCTACTTACTGCTAGGTGAACACAAGCACACACTACTGCTGCACTGAACAAAGCACCACCTACTTACTGTAGCTGAACAAAGCACACACCTACTTACTGCTAGCTGAACACAGAACACTCACCTACTGACTGTTAGCTGAAACAAAGCACCACCTACTTACTGCTAGCTGAACACAAGCACTCACCTCTTACTGCTAGTAACACAAAGCACTCACCTACTTACTGTTAGCTGAACACAAAGCACTCACCTACTTACTGTAGCTACACAAAGCACTCACCTACTTACTGCTAGCTGAACACAAAGCACTCACCTACTTACTGCTAGGTGAACACAAAGCACCACCTACTTACTGCTGCTGAAACAGAGCACTCACCTACTTACTGCTAGCTGAACACAAAGCACTCCCTCTTCTGCTGAACACGAGCACACCTACACTGTTAGCTGAACACAAGCACTCACCACTCTACAAGCTACTCTTGAACACAAGCACTCACCTACCTGCTAGGTGAACCAAAGCACCACCTACTTACTGCTAGCTGAACACAAAGCACCACCTCTTACTGCTAGTGAACACAAGCACTCACCTACTTACTGCTAGCTGAACACAAAGCACTCACCTACTTACTGTAGCTGAACACAAGGGACTCACCTACTTACTGCTAGCTGAACACAAGCACTCACCTACTTACTGCTAGCTGAACACAAGCACTCACCTACTTTACTGCTTTGGTGAACACAAAGCACCACCTGCTTACTGCTGGTGAACACAGAGCACCACCTACTTACTGCTAGGGTGAACACAGCACTCACCTGACTTACTGTAGCTGAACACGAAGCCACCATTGCTGTGGGGACACAAAGCACTCACCTACTTACTGCTGGCTGAACAAAGCATCACCTACTTACTGCTAGCTGAACACGAGCACTCACCTGCTTACTGCTGCTGAACACAAAGCACTCACCTACTTTGCTGCTGGAACACAGAGCACTCACCTGTTCTGTGTGGACACAGAGCACTCCCTACTTCTGCTGCTGAACCAGAAGCACTCACCTACTTCTGCTAGCTGAACACAAAGCACCACCTACTTACTGTTGGCTGAACCGAGCACTCACCTACTTACTCTGCTGAACAAAGCACTCACCTACTTCTGCTGGCTGAACACAGGCACTCACCTACTCTGTAGCTGAACACAGATGACTCACCTACTTACTGTTAGCTGAACACAAAGCACTCACCTACTTACTGCTAGCTGAACACAAAGCACTCACCTACTTACTGCTAGCTGAACACAAAGCACTCACCTACTTACTGCTAGCTGAACACAAAGCACTCACCTACTTACTGCTAGCTGAACACAGAAGCACTCACCTACTTACTGTTAGCTGAACACAAAGCACTCACCTACTTACTGCTAGCTGAACACAGAGCACTCACCTACTTACTGCTAGCTGAACACAAAGCACTCACCTACTTACTGCTAGTGAACACAAGCACTCACCTACTTACTGCTAGCTGAACACAGAGCACTCACCTACTTACTGCTAGGTGAACACAAAGCACTCACCTACTTACTGCTAGCTGAACACAAAGCACTCACCTACTTACTGCTAGCTGAACACAGAGCACTCACCTACTTACTATTAGCTGAACGCAGAGCACTCACCTACTTACTGTTAGCTGAACACAGAGCACTCACCTACTTACTGCTAGCTGAACACAAAGCACTCACCTACTTACTGCTAGCTGAACACAGAGCACTCACCTACTTACTGCTAGCTGAACACAGAGCACTCACCTACTTACTGCTAGCTGAACACAAAGCATTCACTTAATTACTGCTAGCTGAACACAGAGCACTCACCTACTTACTGCTAGCTGAACACAGAGCACTCACCTACTTACTGCTAGCTGAACACAAAGCACACACCTACTTATTGCTAGCTGAACACAAAGCACACACCTACTTACTGCTAGCTGAACACAAAGCACTCACCTACTTACTGCTAGCTGAACACAGAGCACTCACTTACTTACTGCTAGCTGAACACAGAGCACTCATCTACTTACTGCTAGCTGAACACAGCACACACCTACTTATTGCTAGCTGAACACAAAGCACACACCTACTTACTGCTAGCTGAACACAAAGCACTCACCTACTTACTGCTAGCTGAACACAGAGCACTCACCTACTTACTGCTAGCTGAACACAGCACTAACAAAACAAAACCGTATATCCCTCGATTAATAATTTTGTTAGAACATTCTTTTAACTTAACAAACAATATATTCTAAGTACTTAGTGGCAGTTAGACGTTTTGATTCAATAAAAATATAAATATTTTACGCCTATAGCAGTTTTACCTTGCTTCAAACAGCAACAGTTTTGTGGCTAACCTATATTGCTTTAGAGAGATATGACCGGCCTTTGACGCAGCCGGGCCATCCTCACCTCAATTTTTCCTCAATTTGTATTCATAGGTCATACAGGCGTATCATTCTGTCTATTTTTTTTGAGATTGAAAAGTTACAGTACACACACACAGTCACACACACACACACATACACACACATATACACATACACACACATATACACACAGACAAGGTAGACAGTGACAGGATGTTCCAGAGAGGGAACACAGAAACAAGGGGACACAACTGGAAGCTGAAGACTCAGATGAATCAAAGGGATGTTAGGAAGCATTTCTTCAGCCATAGAGGAGTCAAGAAGTGGAATAGTCTAGAGAAAGATATAGTGGAGGCAGGAACCATACATAGTTTTAAGACAAGGTATGATAAAGCTCATGGAGCAGGGAGAGCAGAGACCCAGTAGCGGACAGCGAAGAGGCGGGGCCAGGAGCTGAGTCTCGACCCCTGCAACCACAATTAGGTGAGTACACTGCTGTATAGCCACATTAGGAGGAAGACAACAGTCAAAGACCAGGTAATCAGGCTGAGGAAAGAAGGTGGGGAGCTCACAAGAAACGACCAAGAAGTATGTGAGGAGCTCAACACGAGATTTATAGAAGTGTTTATAGTGGAGACAGGAAAGACTCTGGGAAGACAGAATAGATGGGGACACCAACAAGGGATATACCAACAAGTGATGGATGAAATACACACAACTGAGGAGGAGGTTAAGAAGCTGCTGTGAAGAGACCAGAGACGCTGTGTGTGCTACTAATCACAATTTTCAACACATCCGTTGAAACTGGGCAACTACCTGAGGTATGAAACACGGCAAATGTAGTCCCCAGTTTTAAGAAAGGAGACAGAAACGAGGCACTAAACTATAGACCAGTGTCACTGACGTGTATAGTATGCAAAGTCATGGAGAAGATTATCAGGAGGAGAGTGGTGGAGCACCTGGAACAGAACAAGATTATAAACGACAACCAGCACGGATTCATGGAAGGCAAATCCTGTGTTACAAACCTTCTGAAGTTTTATGACAAGGTAACAGAAGACACGAGAGAGAAGGGTGGGTTGATTACATTTTCTTGGACTGCAAGAAGGCCGTCGACACAGTTCCTCACAAGAGATTAGTGCACGTATAACAGAAAGGGCACTGCAATGGATCAGAGAATACCTGACAGGGAGGCAACAACGAGTCATGGTATATAATGAGGTATCACAGTGGGCGCCTGTGACGAGCGGGGTCCCACAGGGGTCAGTCCTAGAACCAGTGCTATTTTTGGTATATGTCAATGACATGATGGAAGGGATAGACTCAGAAGTGTCCCTGTTCGCAGATGATGTGAAGTTAATGAGGAGAATTAAATCAGATGAGGATCAGGCAAGACTACAAAGAGACCTGGTTTACTGGACACGTGGACCAGCAACTGGCTCCTCGAATTTAACCCCGCCGAATGCAAAGTCATGAAGATCGGGGAAGGGCAAAGCATACCGCAGAGTATAGGCTAGGTGGCCAAAGACTGTAAACCTCACTCAAGGAGAAAGATCTTAGGGTGAGTATAATACCGAGCACGTCTCCGGAAGCGCACATCAACCAGATAACTGCTGCAGCATATGGGCGCCTGGCAAACCTGATTGTTGTTCTTGATTCGCCGGTACTCTCCCGGCCCGGGTCTTTTACAGATGGTTACCCGGCCTTGGCTCCCTGTCGTGGGAGTGTCGTGAGACCAATGTCTCCCATGGGAGGAGGTACAAGTACCCCTCATCTTCGGGACCAACTGTCCCCAGGCCTAGCCCCATTCCCCGCCCTAACGGGGCTCGTAGGGAGAAGCTAGGCCTCCGGTCTGCCATCTTCCCCGCCCCTGGGGGGGTCGTGGGAATGTCAGTCTTGTGAGCTGCAGGTGGTAGCAAGCTGTAGCTCTGGCACCTTCCCCGCCCTAGGAGGGCTCGTGGAAGAGGTGTCTTGCCTTTTAAATCTCGGCAAACTTGAGAATAGCGTTCCGATACTTCAGTAAGGAATCGTTCAAGACACTGTACACTGTGTACGTCAGACCCACACCTGGTCAAGCACGTCAAGAAATTAGAGAAAGTGCAAAGGTTTGCAACAAGGATAGTTCCAAAGCTAAGGGAAATGTCCTACGAAGAAAGATTAAGGGAAATCGGCCTGACGACACTGGAGGACAGGAGAGTTAGGGGAGACATGATAACGACATACAAAATACTGAATGGAATAGATAAGGTGGACAGCGACAGGATGTTCCAGAGATGGGACATAGAAACAAGGGGTCACAGTTGGAAGTTGAAGACTCAGACAAGTCAAAGGGATGTTAGGAAATATTTATTCAGTCATAGAGTTGTCAGGAAGTGGAATAGTCTAGCAAGTGATGTTGTAGAGGCAGGAACCATACATAGCTTTAAGTCGAGGTATGATAAAGCTCATGGAGCAGAGAGAGAGAGGACCTAGTAGCGACCAGCGAAGAGGCGGGACCAGGAGCTGAGTCTCGACCCCTGTAACCACAAATAGGTGAGTACTGAGAGGTTGGTTGTTAAGTAGAGGTACGATATGCCGGAAGTGGGCCTAGTATCTGCCAGGGAAGAGGCGGGGCCAGGAGCTGTGAATCGACCCCTGCAACCACATATAGGTGAGTACATATAGCATATCAATTTTTTTTACACGGGTGAATTTACAGGTTAAGAGTTGTTATCCTATCTCAGCTTATTTTGAAGCCCAGATCTAAGGTATACTAACCCCCATCTTTCCCAGGATGCGACCCCACAACAGTCGACTAACAACCAGGTACCTACTTTCTGTTAGGTGAACAGTGGCAGCAGGTGTGAAGAAAGAAGCCCAGCCTTTCCACTTTCACCTGGAATCGAACCTCCGGACCTTCAATATGTGAGCTGAGGACGCTACCAACCGAGCCATATTATCATTTTGAATTGGGCAGCAGAGGTGTAGGAGTCTAGGGCTCCGGTTCTTGCAAGATGACAGAGTACAATCATTCATATATACGAACAGGGTAAGTAAGTTTATTTAGGCACAGTACACATAAATACAATTATCATACATAGTGAAAATTACCTAGAATAATCCCCCAAAAAGTCAGACAAAGTGACTTATTGCCATTGGGAGAATTCTTCAACTTTCATTTGGGTTCCATATGGGTTCCGCTGGTGCTGGTGCTGGTCTGCTGGTGCTGGTCTGCTGGTGCTGGTCTGCTACTGCTGGTCTGCTGGTGCTGGTCTGCTACTGCTCAGTGGTGACAGCGGTGAGATGTTTGGTCATTTGTGATGTCTGAGCGAGCTGGCGACATCACCCTGGGCATCACCTCGTCTCCCCGTTGTCTCCCCGTCTCGATGTATCAGTGATACCCGTCTCTGATACCACTCACAAAGGTGGCAGAGAGGAATGGATCGCTTGAATGGAGGAGTGGTTGACTGGTTGACTTAGGTGTACGGGGAAGAGGAGGAGTAGAGATTGATTGAGGCGGCGATACAGTTGAATGGCTGAGAGGATGCTAGCTGGGTGAGGGACGACCCAGAGAGTGGCTTGCTGGGTAGAGGATGACTGTAAAAGTGGCTTGCTAGGTGAGGGAATAACCCGTTGAGTGGCTTGCTGGGTAGAGGATAACTGTAGGAGTGGCCTGCTGGCTTGCTAGCCGCGTCGACTGAAGGAGTTGGTGAGGCAAAGACTATGCTCTACTAATTACACAAGACTTTTTACACAATTTCCCTTAAGCACAGCTGACCACAACACTGAAGGGCACTTGCAGAGTGCCAACATATGATATACCAGAAGTGAAGCACCAAGGAGCCGATGGGCAGGGATAAACCAACGTGCCAGCCGTCTTACAAGAGGTGTTCTTGTTGCGTTGCGTTCGTTAAGACCACACACTCGACTACAACACACACACACACACACACACACACACACACACACACACACACACACACACACACACACTCAGCTTAACCACGTATATTTCCACCTACGCAAAAAAAAGGGCATGCAGAAATGTTTTTTTCGTTTTTCTGTGAAAAATGAAAAAAATGCATATGGATTGTGTCGAGGATCGTCGCCTCTGTGCCTTTGTTACCGTTGTATTGCATCAAACGTTATTTGGATTTCTGAATAAATATGTTTTCCAGATTGTTGAGTAAGTCTTAATTTTGTTGTTGTTCGTCTTGTAGTTGGTTGTATTCTTCTTGTATATGCTGGAATATATTCTAAAGTATATAAGACCATAAGAATGGAGGAACACTGCAGCAGACCTACTGGCCCATACTAGGCAAGTTCTTCTCAAAACCAACCATTCCTACCCAAAAATGCTGGAGATTAGTGTTTCGTGATGAATGGACGGAGGATCGAACCATCACTACTTTTTGCGTTGTATGTTCCATACGGGTTTTAAACTGTGGTAGAGCACAAGTAGGCAGTGTTTAGTTAAATGTAGAACTGCCAACACGTCCTCTATGTCTGTCCGACGCTCACCTCGTCACTGTGTCTCTCCCCAGTCTCCAGCGTTCCCTCCACGTCCTCTCTCCCCAGTCTCCAGCGTTCCCTCCACGTCCTCTCTCCCCAGTCCCCAGCGTTCCCTCCACGTCCTCTCTCCCCAGTCCCCAGCGTTCCCTCCACGTCCTCTCTCCCCAGTCACCAGCGTTCCCTCCACGTCCTCTCTCCCCAGTCACCAGCGTTCCCTAAATGTCCTCTCTCCCCAGTCCCCAGCGTTCCCTCCACGTCCTCTCTCCCCAGTCCCCAGCGTTCCCTACACGTCCTCTCTCCCCAGTCACCAGCTTTCCCTCCACGTCCTCTCTCCGAAGTCACCAGCGTTCCCTCCACGTCCTCTCTCCGAAGTCACCAGCGTTCCCTCCACGTCCTCTCTCCCCAGTCACCAGCGTTCCCTCCACGTCCTCTCTCCCCAGTCCCCAGCGTTCCCTCCACGTCCTCTCTCCCCAGTCCCCAGCGTTCCCTCCCTCCCTCCAAACGAGTCAAAGCCAAAGAATTATTTCTACATGATATAATGTTTACACAAGTAACCCACACATAGGAGAGAGGAGTTTACGACGACGTTTCGGTCCGTGTCGGACAGAAACGTCGTCATGCAGAAAGCCCATGGTTATGCAGAGCATTTTGGGGATGTTGTTACAAAAGGCCGGCTTTAATTGCGATGTCTGCGATAATGGCAGAGAAGGTTGTCTTTCAGCCCCTGAGGTTCATCACAACAGGTGGCAGCCCGGCCCTTCAGGGCCTCTGCTTCCCAACCCTTGAAAGCCCCACTAGGGCTGACGCCCACCTGTTCTCCTGGGACTCAATCGTTACTATAATACATGTAATTCCTTCGCTGTTTGGACTCTGCTGATGAGGTTCTGAGACCGAGATGGAAATATACAGATGAACTACTCTCCGGTCTTTGTTTACATGTGGGTTTAATAACACCAGTCACAAGTGTTCACCACATTCTGAATATATATATATATATATATATATATATATATATATATACACACACACTGAGTATGTAACATGGAACCCACACTTGGTCAAGCACGTCAAGTACTCCCGGAACTAAGGGTAATGTCCTACGAGGAGAGGTCAAGGAAAACCAACCTGACGACACTAGAGGACAGCAGCCGTGTCACAGGGATGTTAGGAAGTATTTCTTCAGTCAAAGAGTTGTCAGGAAGTGGAACAATCTGGAGAGCGATGTAAAGGAGGCAGGATCCATACATAGTTTTAAGAAGAGGTATGATAAAGCTCATGGGCAGGGAGAGAGTGGACCCAGTAGCGACCAGTAAAGAGCCGGGGCCAGGAGCTATGAATCGACCCCTGCAACCACAAATAGGTAAGTACAAATAGGTGAGTACACACGCACTCACACAACACACACACACACACACACACACACACACACCCATACACACACACACACACACACACACACACACACACACACACACACACACACACACAGGAACGTAGCACTAAACTACAGACCAGTGTCACTGACATGTATAGCATGCAAGGTCATGGAGAAGATAGTCAGGAGAAGGGTGGTGGAACACCTAGAAAGGAATGAGCTTATCAACGACGGCCAACACGGTTTCAGGGACGGGAAATCCTGTGTCACAAACCTACTGGAGTTCTATGACAGGGTGACAGCGATAAGGCAAGAGAGAGAGGGGTGGGTAGATTGCATATTCTTGGATTGTAAGAAGGCGTTTGACACAGTTCCACACAAGAGATTAGTGCAGAAGCTGGAGGACCAGGCAGGGGTAACAGGAAGGCACTACAATGGATCAGGGAATACCTGTCAGGAGACAGCAGCGAGTCATGGTACGTGGCGAGGTGTCAGAGTGGGCGCCGGTGACGAGCGGGGTTCCACAGGGGTCAGTCCTGGGACCAGTGCTGTTTCTGGTATTTGTGAACGACATGACGGAAGGAATAGACTCCGAAGTGTCCCTGTTTGCAGATGATGTGAAGTTGATGAGAAGAATTCAATCGGACGAGGACCAGGCAGAACTACAAAGGGATCTGGACAGCCTGCAAGCCTGGTCCAGCAACTGGCTCCTGGAGTTCAACCCACCAAGTGCAAAGTCATGAAGATTGGGGAAGGGCAAAGAAGACCGCAGACGGAGTACAGCCTAGGGGGCCAGAGACTGCAAACCTCAATCAAGGAAAAGATCTTGGGGTGAGTATAACACCAGACACATCTCCTGAGGCGCACATCAACCAAATAACTGCTGCAGCATATGGGCGCCTAGCAAACCTAAGAACAGCATTCCGACATCTTAATAAAGAATCGTTCAGGACCCTGTACACTGTGTACGTTAGGCCCATATTGGAGTATGCAGCACCAGTTTGGAACCCACACCTAGCCAAGCATGTGAAGAAGCTCGAGAAAGTGCAAAGGTTTGCAACAAGACTAGTCCCGGAGCTAAGGGGTATGTCCTACGAGGGAGGTTAAGGGAAATCGACCTGACGACACTGGAGGACAGGAGAGATAGGGAGACATGATAACAACATATAAGATACTGAGAGGAATTGACAAAGTGGACAGAGACAGAATGTTCCAGAGATGGGACACAACAACAAGGGGACACAGATGGAAGTTGAAGACTCAGATGAATCACAGAGATGTTAGGAAGTATTTCTTCAGTCACAGAGTTGTCGGGAAGTGGAATAGTTTAGGAAGCGATGTAGTGGAGGCAGGCTCTATACATAGCTTTAAGCAGAGGTATGATAAAGCTCATGGCGCAGGGAGAGTGACCCAGTAGCGGCCAGTGAAGAGGCGGGGCCAGGAGCTTTGACTCGACCCCTGCAACCACAACTAGGTGAGCAACTAGGTGAGTACACACACACACCACACACACACACACACACACACACACACCCATACACACACAACACACACACCCACACACACACACACACACACACACATACACACACACACACATACACACCCTGCAAATTAGTTTTTCTTATCTCTCTACGATGTCACTTTAACGCAGAAAAAGTTGTCTTTAAATTTTGCCCAGAGGCTGGAAAGTGGAGTATAAGAAGGAAGAGGATGGAATGGAAGAGGGAAGAAGAGAAGAAAGAAGAGGGCGATGAAGAAGAATATATAAAACACCAGAGCCAGATATTTACGCAACTCCTCCATTCCTCCAGAGGAGAGCACTCCATGGAGTGGCAGTGTCCGCCTCACCAGTCCCCACTGATCCAGTGTAGCTACACTCACCAGTCCCCACTGATCCAGTGTTGCCACACTCACCAGTCCCCACTGATCCAGTGTTGCCACACTCACCAGTCACTGATCCAGTGTAGCCTCCCAGTCCCCACTGATCCAGTGTTGCCACACTCACCAGTCCCCACTGATCCAGTGTTGCCACACTCACCAGTCCCCACTGATCCAGTGTAGCCACACTCACGAGTCCCCACTGATCCAGTGTCCCCACTGATCCAGTGTTGCCACACTCACCAGTCCCCACTGATCCAGTGTTGCCACACTCACCAGTCCCCACTGATCCAGTGTTGCCACACTCACCAGTCCCCACTGATCCAGTGTAGCCACACTCACCAGTCCCCACTGATCCAGTGTCCCCACTGATCCAGTGTTGCCCCACTCACCAGTCCCCACTGATCCAGTGTAGCCACTAGCCCATCAGTGTAGCCACTCACCAGTCCCCTGATCCAGTGTTGCATCAGTCCCACTGATCCAGTGTAGCCACACTCACCAGTCCCCACTGATCCAGTGTTGCCACACTCATCTACAAGTGATCAACTCAACCTCTGTTTCTTGGTCTTCCGCTATTGAATATTGAGAGTGCAGCTCTGTATGACCCTTGTGGGTTTAGCGCATACTTTTGATTGTAATTAATAATAATATTTATAAATAATAATAATAATAATAATAATAATAGTTGATATTGAGCAGATTAACAAACAATAACCAGCAGGGTAAATATTTTCTGGCTACTCTGCCTTCTATGACGAGGTAAGGAAATTTAGGTCCAAAGAACGGTGGTCAGTCTCTATATATTTTTGGACAGCAAGAATGCCTTCCCACATTTTGGGCTGATTTAAACATTTGGACTACGTTTGAAGTATTTTCGCTACTTTTGATATAATTTCGGTACATTTGAAATAATTTCGCCATTTTTCACATAATTTCGCTACTTTTGACATATTATGACATACATCTAAGTATACATACGATGTGAACAAATGTACTCCTAATTTAAGGATACTAGCTGCGAAATAATTGACATTTTGTACATACCCATCTCAGTACATGTCTGTCTCAGTTGTAAGTGGGTGCCCGTGGCTTGGTTGTTAGCGTCCTCGCCTCACATACCGAGGGGTCTGGGGTCGATCCCCGGCACGGGTGAGAAGTTGGGCAAGTTTCCTTACACCTTAGTAGTAAGTAGGTACCACACTTGACAACACTTCCGTGAAAAGTTTTGTGGAGAGAGAGAGAGAGAGAGAGAGAGAGAGAGAAGAATTCAGGATAGTATAGAAGAAGAAAGAGGAGATAGGGATGTAGAAAAACTATATTTACCTTTTGAAATTGAATGAAGATGATAAATCAGAGTTTGTATGATAGATGGGGGAATGAAGTGTGTGTGTGTGTGTGTGTATGTGTGTGTGTATGTGTGTGTGTATGTGTGTGTATGTGTGTGTATGTGTGTGTGTATGTGTATTACGAGTGGGCAAAGTATAGAGTGCTTTTTAACTCGTAACATAGATCAATATTCCTTCCTTGTGTTGTATCAAATAGGAAATGGAAACATCAAACAAAAATCGATTTAATTTAATTAAACTAGAATTAGCTTTTGTTTGATAATTATGCTATAAATATATATACACTGTTTAAGGTTCCTTTAAGATTCTAAAGGAACCTAACACATTCTTAAACATTGAATCTTCAGTATTAATGAAGTACAATAAGAAAATATTACAATGCACGATAAACAAATATGGTTTCTGACTGGCCGTATTTTCAACAATAATTCACTGGGGTATCACTCAGTAGAACAGTTCTGGCTTACACAGTAAACACAATCAAAATCCAATTTCAAGTGGCTGCGTATTCCCAAGTCCAGGCTAGATAATGGCGTGAGAATGGCTACAGTATCAGAGAATAGGTGCTCTCTCTTTGCTAAGTCAAGTGAGACTCTACCTCAACAAATCCTAGTGCCCCACAAGTCACGTCGGATCAAGTGATATAACTATTTGGCGCCAACTCGTGACGTCACGACCAAACATGAGTGAACTGTGAACTGGCAGTTACATGCTTTACCTATAACACTCAGCCAGATATATTAAATATATACCGTAGTGGTAAAATAATACTGAGTTATGATGAAGGATGAATAGGATAATAATACCAAGATCCAGTAGCTTCGATTTAGCTAATAACGAAGATACTAGCAAGGTCGTATTATCAAAGAGATGAAATATATACAAGATATCATGACACCCCACCCCCCAAGAGTGGGTTCTCTAAACAAGGTCTTAACTTGACACAAGTCTCTTCGGGAGGATTCGGAGATGAAGTAACTGCGCAACTGACAACAGATAATCTTCATCGCCGCTCACTCATGCCGAAGGTTTTAACGATGAAAATTTCCACCTCTCCACCTCTGTTTGAAATAGAGTATCATTAATACCATATATTGATTATATATAAAAATATTTTAGGGGCGAGAAAGAGTATCAGCAATGACATTATCGGGACCTTTAATGTGAGATATAACAAAGGCATAAGGTTGAATCCTAAGTGCCCATCTTAGGATTCGAACATTCTTGGACTTCATCGTGTTGATGAAAGTCAAAGGGTTATGATCTGAATATATGGCAATTTTATGGGGGGACGAACCTAAGTATATGTCAAAATGTTCTAGGGCCACTACAAGGGCTAAAGCTTCTTTCTCTACGGTAGAGTAATTTTGTTGGTGGGATTTTAACTTTGATGAAAAATAACAAATAGGGTGGAGAATATCATTGCTTGAAGAGCTTTGAAGTAGTACGGCCCCTAGTGCATAGCTACTAGCATCTATGTGCAATATAAATGGTTTGGTAAAGTCAGGACTTTGTAAAATAGGAGCAGAAGACAATATACGCTTCAGTCTCTTGAAAGCTTCTTCACATCTTTCTGTCCAGTTGAAACTTACACGAGAACTAGTAAGTTCCGTCAAAGGAGCAGCGACTTGGGCGTAATTTGGACAAAATCTCCTGTAATATCCGGTCATCCCCAAAAACCGTTGAACTCCTTTTCGGTTAGTGGGTGAAGGAAAATTGGAGATAGCTTGAATTTTGGCATGAATTGGAGAAACTTCGCCTTGTCCTATTTCAAAACCTAAGTAACGTATCTTTGCCTGACCGAAAACACACTTGGCCAAGTTGACAGTGAAATTATGATTTGCCAAAGTCTTAAGGAGTGATTCTAAACGAATCAAGTGATCTGACCAGTTATCACTGTATACAACCAAGTCATCCAAGTATGCTGCAACTCCATCCAGAGGAAGGGTAAGTTCATTCATGAGACGTTGGAACGTTGCAGCTGCATTGCATAACCCAAATGGCATTACTGTATAGCTATATAACCCATCCTTGATGACGAAGGCAGATATGTCTTGTGCCCTGGGAGAAAGAGGGACTTGATAATACCCCCGTAGTAAATCTAATTTACTAACAAACTTAGCGCTGGAGACTGCATCAATTAAATCTACACGAGGAAGTGGATAACTATCAATAACAGTAATGGCATTTACTTTTCTATAATCCGTGCACATCCGATAACTTCCATCTGGTTTAGGGACCAGTATACACGGGGAGGCCCAAGGGCTTCTGCTTTTCTCTATTAATCCATGTTTCAATAGGAAAGTCACTTCCTCTTTCATTATCTGATGCTTCGATGGACTAACTCTATATGGAGGTTGTTTAATGGGTCGGGCTTCTCCAACCTCCACATCGTGATATCCTAATGTGCACGTCTTGGGTACATCATCAAATAAGGACCTGTACTTCATTATAAGTTCTTCTACCTGATTTTTTCTGTATTTTTCAAGACCATCTAAGAACAGGTCAAGATTACTTAAGGTTTCCGAATTCTTAAAACGGATTTCCACTCCTTTTGGACCATCACAGCCTAGGTATTTCGCATCAGTAGGCGATGTGGAAACGGGCATAACTGAAAATGTCTTTTCTTTATAAGCTTTTAGTTGATTAATGTGGAACCTCTTGAAGGGTTTTCTTTTCTCCGGAATTTTTATCAAGTAGTTAACATCATTTTCCTTCTTTAAGACTTCATAAGGACCTAGATAGCGAGGTAATAGCGAATGTCCAGGGGTTAATCTTTGTATCAACACCAAATCTTTAGGTTTAAAAGACCGAGGTTTAGCATCTCGATCATATAAATGCTTCATCTTGATTTGGGCCTTACTCAAATTTTCAGCAGCAAATGCCTTAGCTATAGACAACCTCTTCCGCATAGGGATAGCCTCAGGATATCTGGTGACTGTATCCATGATAGTAAAAAGATACTGGTTACCTTGTCTAGTCTTGGGCAAAGGTCCTACACAGTCGATTATAAGGCGAGAAAAGGGATCACCAGGAGCAGGGATTGGAACCAAAGGTGCAGGAGGCGGAGTATGGGCGGTTTTTCCAGCCAATTGACATACATGGCATTCCTTCAGATACTCAGTAACTCTTTCATACATCTTGGGCCAGTAAAATTGTTTCCTTATTTTTCCTAGTGTCTTTTTGATCCCTAGATGTCCACCCAATGTACTGCTATGAGCAAATTCAAGAACAAGGTCCTGGAAGATTTTTGGTAGTACAACTAAGTCTCGGTATGAATTCAGTCGCTTAACTACTTCTTTCTTCTTTAGAATCCCGGTACTGTCAAAAAAGAAACAGTTCTCTTCCTCTTTGGCCTGTGTCTCCGACACAGCAGATTTTCTACAAGATTCCAAATCGAAATCTATTGTTTGAGCCTGAATTAAGTCATCTCTATCCAAACTCCTGATTTCAGCAGGAGTAATAGTAGGTTCTTTAGTGGTAGGGCAGGGTCTAGAGACATCAGTCCTGTTAATACCACTAAACAGCAATCCGATACCCATATCTTCATCATCCTTGGGATTAGAAGGTATGACCTTTGCAGAGCGGGACATAGCCCTAGTTACTACATTAAGAGGAAATAAGGAAGGACCCTCCTTTGAAACCTCTAAAGCATAGTTTATATCCGAGTTATTTTGAAACACTATCGGTTCTGGACATATTCCTCTATGAGATATATCATTTCCTAGGAGTAAATCTACTCCCTTAATGGGGAACGACCCGGAGGACAATCCTACCGTGATCCATCCAACATAATGAGAAGTCTCCAAGTAAACCCGGCATAAAGGTACTTTAATTAGGGCGCCTCCGTACGCCTCTAACAACACTTCTAATTCAGGGTCATTTTTTTCTCTGATAGGTAGCACTCCCTCCCTTAATAGAGAGATATAACAACCTGTGTCTCGAAAGGTGGTAATATCAACTAACCTTTTTGGGTCCAATCCAACTTTCCCTTTCGAGAGGTATGGGGCCATTGCCTCCTGCACGAGACTAGCAGAGGGTGTTCCGACATCTAGTCATCGAGGCTGATGGTCATTATGAAGAGATGAAGTCAACTGTGAGTTAGTAGTTTTGGAGTGTTTATCAGTAGAGCAAGTAATCACCTGCGTTGGGTAAGTCCTTTCTTGGTGATTCTTCAGGTCTCTACTTCTCTTAAAACACTGACTCTTTTGGTGTCCTGTCTTCCTACAATACTGACAGAATAGGTCTTGATTCAATCTTCTTTCTGCTTTTGGAGCCTCTTCCCTGTCAGAACCAAATTTCTTTCCTATCATAGGTGTTATAGACTTTCCATCGTGGGAGGGCCAATGAGTATTCCTCTCACGAGTATTAGGATTTCTTTGGGGAGTCAGTAACTTATCCGAATTCTTGGAGTCCGTCAACTGTAGTGTCACCTCGTAATGGTCTGCCATGGCCGCCGTTTCTAATAGCTTGAAAGTAGAATGTCCAATCAGGTAAGTGCGTAGACGTTCAGGCAGATAAGTAAAGAAATCCTCATGTAGGATCATTTGAACCAATTCTTCTACTGTAGAACAATCCGCAGCCCTTCGCCATCTCTCGAAAGCAGTTTGTTTTCTCTTGCAAACTCTAGCCACGATTGATGGGATTGTCGAGTCAAGTTTCGGAAAGATTTTTGGTAACTCACTGGTAGTAACTCGTAGGTGTCTAAAATGGTTTTTTCACCATATCGTAGTCCGAATATTGATCGAACGGCAAACTTGCAGCGCAGCTTTGAGCCTTTCCCGTAAGGGTCGTTGCAATAAGGCGGCCCAATGTTCCTTGGGCCAGTGCATCATTGCGCCTGGTTCTCAAATGCTTCGAAGGAGTCAAGATTCGTCTCACTGAACTTGGGGACTAGAGAAGCAGCTCGGTGAAGATCGAAAGTTTCGGAAACACCTCTCCCCCTACGCTCTGACGATTCCTTCTGTAGTTGCCGTTGGTATCGTAGGGTTTCCCTTTCGAAATCCTCTTGATTTAGTTTTCTTTGGACTTCAAGATGTTTAGTTTGTAGAAGAAGAATTCGTTCTAGCCGATCACACTGTTCCTGAGAGAGAGTCTCGGGAGGAATCGACATGGATGATGGAGGATTACCGTCCGTTGTTCCAGGTTGATCAGATTCAGTAAGTCTGGAGAAGAGTGTGAGCTGGAGACACAGGTTCTGCCATATTCCCGGCGTTCGTCTCATCTTGACTGATTCTCTGTTCTGATTCTCTGGACGTTTGAGGTAATTCTTCAGTGGGTGGAGAGAGAAGAGCTTCCCTCCTGTCTTGTGAAGCGCCATTTATCTGTGAGATCAGGCTATTCGTATCCTCTGATTCAACTAAGGGTTCATCATGGACATCGGGAAACAACAAGTTCTGTATTATGGAGCGCAGTGTGTTTGCCTTATAAGTCTATTATATGGTACACCCAGGACTTTGGCTACTTGCCAGCACGTTTGTAATTTCAAAGTTGCCAATCTGTGCACTGTAATATCTTCGAATAATGATGTGAGAACTTCCATTTTGCTTAATTTATAGCAAATTTTAATTTACTGTAGCTCTTAGGAGCAGGCCCCCATTTATTACGAGTGGGCAAAGTATAGAGTGCTTTTTAACTCGTAACATAGATCAATATTCCTTCCTTGTGTTGTATCAAATAGGAAATGGAAACATCAAACAAAAATCGATTTAATTTAATTAAACTAGAATTAGCTTTTGTTTGATAATTATGCTATAAATATATATACACTGTTTAAGGTTCCTTTAAGATTCTAAAGGAAGTTAACACATTCTTAAACATTGAATCTTCAGTATTAATGAAGTACAATAAGAAAATATTACAATGCACGATAAACAAATATGGTTTCTGACTGGCCGTATTTTCAACAATAATTCACTGGGGTATCACTCAGTAGAACAGTTCTGGCTTACACAGTAAACACAATCAAAATCCAATTTCAAGTGGCTGCGTATTCCCAAGTCCAGGCTAGATAATGGCGTGAGAATGGCTACAGTATCAGAGAATAGGTGCTCTCTCTTTGCTAAGTCAAGTGAGACTACCTCAACAAATCCTAGTGCCCCACAAGTCACGTCGGATCAAGTGATATAACTATTTGGCGCCAACTCGTGACGTCACGACCAAACATGAGTGAACTGTGAACTGGCAGTTACATGCTTTACCTATAACACTCAGCCAGATATATTAAATATATACCGTAGTGGTAAAATAATACTGAGTTATGATGAAGGATGAATAGAATAATAATACCAAGATCCAGTAGCTTCGATTTAGCTAATAACGAAGATACTAGCAAGGTCGTATTATCAAAGAGATGAAATATATACAAGATATCATGACAGTGTGTGTGTGTGTGTGTGCGCCAGTCCTCCACACAACACCTTCAAGGGGAAAAAAATCAATAGTCGTACATGGCATCATTTGCCAGTTTGAAAACCCTGAAAACGACCTCAAATTGGATTTCTTCACTGAGAATATTTGCCTCAGTTTATTGTGTCCGGGAATGATATAATATAGGAGACAGCGAGACAGGATGATAGTTTGATTTAAGACGGAAACTTAAAGTTTCCTGGAGGATTGCTGAGGTTGATCCAAGATGGCTGGAAGTCCTCTAGAATATAATGAAAATGTCGGCGTTATGGAGCGTAGTTGTGAGGGTTGGCATTCTCTTGCTTCTGTCATTGTATTTAACATTTGTGGCTGTTTTTAGTGTGTTTACGTATTTGTGTGTATTTATTTATACGATAAACCTCATGGAGCAGGGAGAGAGAGTGGACCTTGTGACGACCAGCGAAAAAGCGGGGCCGGAGGCTGTGACTCGACCCCTGAAGCCACATATAGACGAGTACACACACACGCACATACACGTACACGCACACAGAAGTCTAAGACCACGTATGTTGATATAATGTTCTCTTATTGTGCCCACGGCGCCTTTATTTTTCCTTGGGTTTATCTTATACTTTCTCCCATATCCCACACACGTTGTAGAGTGATCATACCTGAGCCCAGACTGACAGGAGGAACACGAGACTGACAGGAGAAACACTAGACTGACAGGAGGAACACGAGACTGACAGGAGGAACACTAGACTGACAGGAGGAACACTAGACTGACAGGAGAAACACTAGACTGACAGGAGGAACACTAGACTGACAGGAGAAACACTAGACTGACAGGAGGAACACTAGACTGACAGGAGGAACACTAGACTGACAGGAAGAACACTAAACTGACAGGAGAAACACTAGACTGACAGGAGGAACACTAGACTGACAGGAGAAACACTAGACTGACAGGAGGAACACTAGACTGACAGGAGAAACACTAGACTGACAGGAGGAACACTAGACTGACAGGAGGAACACTAGACTGACAGGAGGAACACTAGACTGACAGGAGAAACACTAGACTGACAGGAGGAACACTAGACTGACAGGAGGAACACTAGACTGACAGGAGGAACACTAAACTGACAGGAGGAACACTAGACTGACAGGAGAAACACTAGACTGACAGGAGGAACACTAGACTGACAGGAGGAACACTAGACTGACAGGAGGAACACTAGACTGACAGGAGGAACACTAGACTGACAGGAGGAACACTAGACTGACAGGAGGAACACTAGACTGACAGGAGGAACACTAGACTGACAGGAGGAACACTGAGACTGACAGGAGGAACACTAGACTGACAGGAGAACACTAGACTGACAGGAGGAACACTAAACTGACAGGAGGAACACTAGACTGACAGGAGAACACTAGACTGACAGGAGGAACACTAGACTGACAGGAGGAACACTAGACTGACAGGAGGAACACTAGACTGACAGGAGGAACACTAGACTGACAGGAGAACACTAAACTGACAGGAGGAACACTAGACTGACAGGAGGAACACTAGACTGACAGGAGGAACACTAGACTGACAGGAGGAACACTAGACTGACAGGAGGAACACTAGACTGACAGGAGGAACACTAGACTGACAGGAGGAACACTAGACTGACAGGAGGAACACTAGACTGACAGGAGGAACACTAGACTGACAGGAGGAACACTAGACTGACAGGAGGAACACTAAACTGACAGGAGGAACACTAGACTGACAGGAGGAACACTAGACTGACAGGAGGAACACTAGACTGACAGGAGGAACACTAGACTGACAGGAGGAACACTAGACTGACAGGAGAACACTAGACTGACAGGAGGAACACTAAACTGACAGGAGGAACACTAGACTGACAGGAGGAACACTAGACTGACAGGAGGAACACTAGACTGACAGGAGGAACACTAAACTGACAGGAGGAACACTAGACTGACAGGAGGAACACTAGACTGACAGGAGGAACACTAGACTGACAGGAGGAACACTAGACTGACAGGAGGAACACTAAACTGACAGGAGGAACACTAGACTGACAGGAGAACACTAGACTGACAGGAGGAACACTAGACTGACAGGAGGAACACTAGACTGACAGGAGGAACACTAGACTGACAGGAGAACACTAAACTGACAGGAGGAACACTAGACTGACAGGAGGAACACTAGACTGACAGGAGGAACACTAGACTGACAGGAGGAACACTAACTGACAGGAGAACACTAGACTGACAGGAGGAACACTAGACTGACAGGAGGAACACTAAACTGACAGGAGGAACACTAGACTGACAGGAGGAACACTAGACTGACAGGAGGAACACTAGACTGCAGGAGGAACACTAAACTGACAGGAGGAACACTAGACTGACAGGAGGAACACTAGACTGACAGGAGAACACTAGACTGACAGGAGGAACACTAGACTGACAGGAGAACACTAACTGACAGGAGGAACACTAGACTGACAGGAGGAACACTAGACTGACAGGAGAAACACTAGACTGACGGAGAAACACTAGACTGACAGGAGAACACTAGACTGACAGGAGAACACTAAACTGACAGGAGAGAACACTAGACTGACAGGAGGAACACTAGACTGACAGGAGAACACTAGACTGCAGTGAGGAACACTAGACTGACAGGAGAAACTAAACTGACAGGAGAACACTAGACTGACAGGAGACACTAGACTGACAGGAGACACTAGACTGACAGGAGAACACTAACTGACAGGAGGAACACTAGACTGACAGGAGGAACACTAACTGACAGGAGGAACACTAGACTCAGGAGACACTGACTGCAGGAGAACACTAACTGACAGGAGGAACACTAAGACTGACAGGAGGAACACTAGACTGACAGGAAACACTAGACTGACAGGAGGATACTAGACTGACAGGAGGAACACTAGACTGACAGGAGGACACTGACTGACAGAGGAACACTAGACTGACAGGAGAACACTACTGACAGGAGAACACTAACTGACAGGAGGAACACTAGAGCTGACAGGAGAACACTAGACTGACAGAGGAACACTAGACTGCAGGAGAACACTAACTGACAGGAGAACACTAGACTGACAGGAGACACTAACTGACAGGAGACACTAGACTGACAGGAGGAACACTAGACTGACAGGAGAACACTAGACTGACAGGAGGAACACTAGACTGACAGGAGAACACTAACTGATCCTACTGGCAACTTCACTGGGTAAGGAGGACACTGACTACAAAGGACATTTCATTCTGCTAGCTGAGAAAACTTGCTGGCTGGACTTCATCTCTCTCGTGAGTGAGAGCACTGGTGATCAGTGATTCCCTTCTGCTCTCTCTGCTCTCTTCCTCCTCTCTCTCTCTCTGCTCTCTCTCCCTCTTCTCTCTCTCTTTCTCTCTTCTCTTCTTCTGGCTTGAGGAGACACTAGACTTCTGGCAGGAGGACACTGGTGATCAGTGATTTGGCTCTGTGAGCAGATGGACAACTACAACTGAAGAGGCACACTAACTATCATGACCTTCTCTCCAAGACTGCTGACAGTACCTCTCTTTCTCTGAGTGAGGCACACGTGACATAGAACGAGACTTTACACTAACAGGCTCACTTCAACTTCCACACCCATGACTCAAAGAAACCACTAGACTGACAGATACTCTCAGAGCGCATAAAAACTATGACATACAGGGGATATCATTGTGCACTATTACATTTTTGGAATAAACTGGAGAATATATGTCCCAATAGGAATAAATTTCGGATAATATTTCCTCCCAATATATGCATTTTCCTGAGTACATTTCAATATTTTTTTTCCTTACATCATTTTCAAAATTCACTTTTGCTTAAATAAATAATAAAAAAAAAAAAATCCTTGAATAAATTTATTTTTTTTCCCCCCGAATAATTTTCTTTTCCGATAAATTTTTAATTAAATATTTTTCAATGCATAAACAGTTTTTATTCTAAAAAACCCACTTGAATGATGTTTTAGATTTATCGTATAATAATAATAATAATAATAATAATAATAATAATAATAATTCTTGTTATTATCATTATTGATAATACTAATATTATAATATTATAATAATTATTACCACTCTTATTTTTATAATAATAATAATAATAATAATAATAATAATAATAATAATAATAATAATAATAATTCTTGTTATTATCATTATTATAATACTAATATTATAATAATTATTACCACTCTTATTTTTATAATAATAATAATAATAATAATAATTATTATTATTATTATTATTATTATTATTATTATTATTATTATTATTATTATTATTATTATACTAATATTATAATAATAGTAATTATTACCACTCTTATTTTTATTATTATTATATAGAAAGACAAGAGCTAAACCCTGAGGGGTCGTGCAACGGCCGTATAAAAAATAAATTACGACCGATTTTAATGTCAACGACTTTTACGACGTGGACGAACAATGAAATTTATTCCGCCATTTTGTTCCAAGGTGTCGGGGAATAAATCGTCGACTTTACGGCAATTAAAAAGCCAAAAAAAAAAAGATAATTGAGCAGAATAAATTGCCGATTTTTTTTTTTTGCTTCCCACACAAGAACTGAGCCAGAATAAACTGTTGGTATTACTAGGAGAGGAGTTAGTGAGGGGAGTCGTGGGGAGAGGGGAGGGGAGGGATGGGGCTAGTGGAGAAGGTTAGGGGGGAACGGAGAGGGGAAAGCAGAAACGTGTGCAACAGGAGAAAAGGAAGGGAAAGGTAAGAATAGAAAGGAAGGTTGGTTAGGTTAGGTTGAAGTGATGTAGAGGATGGTAGAGAGAGAGAGAGAGAGAGAGAGAGAGAGAGAGAGAGAGAGAGAGAGAGAGAGAGAGAGAGAAGAGAGAGAGAGAGAGTTCTCTCTCCTCCCTTGCATCTTTCTCTCCCTCCTCGTCGTCTTAACTGCCACTTCTCTTTGTTGTCATTGTCCTGATTAATCTCATTATCTTGTGTCTTGTTTACTTATTTGGTTACCACTTCTCTCTTATTCCTCCATCTATGTTCTCCTTAATTAATCTCTCCCTCTCTCTCAAGATATATATATATATATATATATATATATATATATATATATATATATATATATATATACTATATATATATATATATTATATATATATATATATATATATATATATATATATTTATATATATATATATATATATATATATATATATATAATGTGTGTGTGTATGCGTGTGTGTAGTGTGTGTGTATGTGTGTGTATGTGTGTGTGTATGTGTGTGTGTATGTGTGTGTGTATGTGTGTGTTTGTGTGTGTATATGTATGTATGTGTATGTGTGTAAATGTGTGTGTTTATGTGTGTGTTTGTGTGTGTATATGTATGTATGTGTATGTGTGTGAATGTGTGTATGTGTGTGTTTGTGTGTGTGTATGTGTATGTATGTGTATGTATGTGTATGTGTGTGTATGTGTGTGTATGTGTGTTTTACTATGCATGTATATTACACAACCTCCCTTCCTCCCTGCCGGGTTTCCTCCCTGGCGCACTTCATCCCTGCAATATATCACTCCCTGGGATCAATGACTCACCTCTTGAAAGGTCTGGGACCAATTTTCAATCTATTTAATTCCTCTGGGAGATTAATCTCTCGATATATTTAGCAGCTTGACGCCCCGCATCATAACGACGGTGACCAGCATACTGCGTCTCTCCGTAGCTACGCCTCTCTACAAGAAATTGTAAATGACCTACGTTAGAATGACACCTCTTACCTTGTAAATAACCTGAGAACAGCCCTTAGCCTGTATTTAAACTGATATATATATATATATATATATATATATATATATATATATATATATATATAATGCAAGAAAACCACTATGAAAAAATAGAAGAATTCCAAGCGCTCGTGACTACTCACATTATCAAGGAACTATAACAGGAAACATGACAAGAAGGGCTTATATAAGGGGCGAGACTACACCTCACAGTCACATCACACTAACAAAGACTACACCTCACAGTAGCGTAACATCTCACGACTCTGTGAAGAGGAACATAAGAAAGGACCTGAAACTCTTCCAAGAATTAAGATTAGTCCAATTTATTATTAAATTCTTCCCAAATTTTATTAATTATAAATGAATCCAATTTATATAAACCAAAAGAAATATTCATATTATTTTCAAAACTGCTTTTAATGAAACATGATTCTATTATATTTCTCTCAACCATGGACTTGCTTGATACAACCTTCTCAGCATTTTGAAAATCAATTGGATGGTTAAAATCTCACTGAATAAATAGAGCATTAGAATCTTGTCCAGTTCTAATGCTATTTTATGTTGTTTAATCTTAGTTCAAGACTTTTACCAGTTTGACCATAATAAACTATCGCATACTTTACAGGAATCTTATAGACACATCCGTCAGCATTTTGGGGAATTTTATAAAAGTCTTTTACTGTATCAAGATTTTTAAATGCAACTTTGATATTAAAATTCTTAAGAAAGGAAGGCATATCAACCAAGTTTTCATGGTAAGGGAGAACCAACATATTTTTGGTTGAATAATATATATATATATATGAATTATCAAAACACAACAAGAGGTGAGGATTTAACCTGAATGAATTATTATTATTATTATTATTATTATTATTTTATTATTATTATTATTATTATTATTATTATTATTATTATTATTATTATTATTATCAAAACTAAGCGCTAAACGCACAAGGGTCATACAGTTGGTAAGCTTAATGAAAATCTCCCCCGGCTTTATGACACTTATATCTTCTTAAGTCTGTTTCTTAAGACCAAACGTAAATTTCTCAGTGATTCGTACAAACTTGCAAATGCCATTTTTCATCAAGTTAGATTGAGTAACGTTAAGAATACACAAACCTACACAAACATATTTAGACACAGACCTGTGTATAGGTCTGGTAACGAGGGGGCAGAATACTGACAGGTAACGTTCACATCTGAACGTTCATGAATGGTGGTGTGAGAACCACAGCCGGGATATTGACAGAGTGGACAGGTGAAAAGTTTGGCAATTGTTTGAGGATCGCTGGAGGCATGGTATTGAGGCGCTGGAGGCATGATATTGAGGCGCTGGAGGCATGGTATTGAGGCGCTGGAGGCATGGTATTGAGGTAGTGACTTTTTCTGGTGCACTTGTGGCTTGAGCCTTCACCCCTCGACGTCAATACTGTGAAATATATTGACCCGTTCTGCTGATTTGTTGAGAGAGAGTGTGTGTGTATCTGTATGTGTCTGTGTATGTATCTGTGTATGTGTTTGCGTATATGTTTGTGTATGTACCTGTGTATGTGTCTGTATCTGTGTTTGTGTGTGTGTCTTACACAACGCATCCTATCAGAAGTCTGATAGGCTTCTGTTTCCTCGGTACTGTCCCTGTAGACAAGCAAGGAGGACTCGAACTTACTTAAAATACAAATATTTACTGAGAGCTTACAGGAATGACAAAATGTTAGGTACAGGTACACCCAGAAGTTAACATTAGCTTAGTTAGCATCAGTAATAAGATAATGAGAATGATCTCTCAGTCTCGTCACACAATATTGACCCTCCAGGACACACTAGCATCCCTAGGACTCTAGGACACTATAACAGTAATCCAATCATCAAATGAAAATGATGAATACACGCTTGGGAATACACTCAACGCAACCAGCAGTGAACCTGTTAAATAACCAGCACGTAGGAGAGAGAACCTCTCGATGACATTTCAATCGGACCTGGACCATTTACAAGTCTCACTGTGAATTGTAAATGGTCCAAGTGGAACCGAAACGTCGTCATAAGTTTCTGTCCTCCATGCTCTGCTTATTCGTGTATTATTCCAGCCACGGTTTTGTGCCTTTTTATTCTTCTATTATATATTACCAGAGTAAACAACGTGCTTGCAACACACGACCATTACAAAGGCTATGATCACTCAGTTAATCCCCGACTTTGATATTAGGAAAATTCCGAACGGTCGAGAATATTACCGCTGTATATATCCAATGTATATTTGCCCATGATTGTGTTTGTCATCACCTATTTGTGGTTGCAAGGGTCGAATCGTAGCTCCTGGCCCCACCTCTTCGCTGGTTGGTACTAGGTCCGCTCTCTTCCTGCTCCAAGAAGTTTATCGTACCTGTGTGGGCCAGCAAGGTAAACAAAGGGCAACTTTATGCTGAATGACTTCATAAAGACGTATACTAACGCAGCCTCAAGACAATGAAAATCTCCTGTTAATGGTATAATAAACAGAGAGTGAGAGAGAGAGAGTAGACGGTCCTTACTGACTCTCTCTTCCCTCTCATATAAACCCATATTAAGCCTGAATGACAATAAGGGGGATGACCCATATAAACCCAATAACACTTGTGACATTGTAGCACTTAGTGACACTGTACCCAGTGACACTGTACCCAGTGACACTGTACTCAATAGCACTTAGTGACACTGTACCCAATAGCACTTAGTGACACTGTACCCAATAGCACTTAGTGACACTGTACTCAATAGCACTTAGTGACACTGTACCCAATAGCACTTAGTGACACTGTACCCAATAGAACTTAGTGACACTGTACCCAATAGCACTTAGTGACACTGTACCCAATAGCACTTAGTGACACTGTACCCAATAGCACTTAGTGACACTGTACCCAATAGCACTTAGTAACACTGTACCCAATATCACTTAGTGACACTGTACCCAGTAGCACTTAGTGACATTGTACCCAGTTACTTAGTGACATTGTACCCATAGCACTTAGTGACATTGCTACCAGTAGCACTTAGTGACATTGTACCCAGTAGTACTTAGTGACATTGTACCCAGTAGCACTTGTGACATTCTACCCAGTAGCACTTAGTGACATTGTACCCAGTAGCACTTAGTGACATTGTACCCAGTAGCACTTGTGACATTCTACCCAGTAGCACTTAGTGACATTGTACCCAGTAGCACTTAGTGACATTGTACCTAGTAGCACTTAGTGACATTGTACCCAGTAGCACTTAGTGACATTGTACCTAGTAGCACTTAGTGACATTCTACCCAGTAGCACTTAGTGACATTCTACTCAGTAGCACTTAGTGACATTCTACTCAGTAGCACTTAGTGACATTCTACTCAGTAGCACTTAGTGACATTCTCTCTCTCTCTCACCTATGGAGGGTGAAAATGGTTGCTGTTACAAAAGACACAGGACATCCACCCCAACCATCAGTCCTCTAATTGCTCTGGTTAATGACTCGACTAACGAGCGCTAGTTACGTCTGTCCCATCGTTAACCCCCCTAGCAGCGTCACTGTACTGTGTACCACCAGTGTACCGTGCACTGTACTGTGTACCACTAGTGCACCATGCACCATACCGTGTATCACCAGTGTACCGTGCACTGTACCGTGTTCCATTAGTGTACACTGTTCCGTGTACTATCAGTGTACCGTGCACTATACCGTGTACCGTTCACTGTATCGTGTACCATCATTGTACCGTGCACTGTCATGTATCACCAGTGTACCGTGCACTATCATGCATCACCATTGTACCGTGCACTATCATGTATCACCAGTGTACCGTGCACTATCATGCATCACCATTGTACCGTGCACTATCATGTATCACCAGTGTACCGTGCACTATCATGCATCACCATTGTACCGTGCACTATCATGTATCACCAGTGTACCGTGCACTATCATGTATCACCAGTGTACCGTGCACTATCATATATCACCATTGTACCGTGCACTATCATGTATCACCAGTGTACCGTGCACTATCATGTATCACCAGTGTACCGTGCACTATCATGTCTCACCAGTGTACCGTGCACTATCATGTATCACCATTGTACCGTGCACTATCATGTCTCACTAGTGTACCGTGCAGTGTATCATGTACCACCAGTGTACCGTGCACTATCATGTCTCACCAGTGTACCGTGCAATATCATATACCACCAGTGAACTGTGCACTATCATGTACCACCAGTGTACCGTGCACTGTATCATTCACTCTCCTACGCTCCCTCCCTCCCTCCCTCCCTCCCTCCCTCCCTAACTCCCTCCCTCCCTTCCTTCCTCCCTCCCTCCCTCCCTTCCTTCCTTCCTTCCTTCCTCCCTCCCTCCCTCCCTCCCTCCCTCCCTCCTCCCTCCCTCCCTCCCTTCCTTCCTTCCTTCCTCCCTCCCTCCCTCCCTCCCTCCCTTCCTTCCTTCCTCCCTCCCTCCCTCCCTCCCTCCATCTGGTATACTCCATTAAGTCTTCCAATTCACGTCTGCCAAAAAAATGGAAGTTGCATGTTGGTGGAACTTTATTCAGTTCAGAATGTGACCCAACCATATTGTGGGACCCTGACCTTTATATGACTTTATAACCATATTGTGCGGCCCCCCTGACCTTTCTGTGACCCAACCATATTTTGTGACCTATGACCTTCCTGTGATCCAAGCATATTGTGTGACCCCCTGACCTTTCTGTGACACAACAACATTGTACGACCCCCTGACCTTTCTGTGACTCAACCATATTGTGTGACCCCCGACTTCTCTGTGACCTTATAAACCATATTGTATGATCCCCTTCCTTTCTGTGACCTTATGAGCTATATACTGAGAGTAACTCATATTTAGGTCTTAGGTCTCAGGTCCAGGTCTCAGGTCACGGTCTTAGGTCCAGGCCTCAGGTCCAGGTCTCAGGGTACCAGCTTAGTATCAGTGGAGGGGTACCAGCTTAGTATCAGTGGAGGGGTACCAGCTTAGTATCAGTGGAGGGGTACCAGCTTAGTATCAGTGGAGGGGTACCAGCTTAGTATCAGTGGAGGGGTACCAGCTTAGTATCAGTGGAGGGGTACCAGTTAGTATCAGTGGAGGGGTACCAGCTTAGTGTCAGTAGAGGGTACCACCTAGTATCAGTGGAGGGGTACCACCTTAGTATCAGTGGAGGGGTACCAGCTTAGTATCAGTGGAGGGTACTAGCTTAGTATCAGTGGAGGGGGTACCAGTTTAGTATCAGTGGAGGGGTACCAGCTTAGTGTCAGTAGAGGGGTACCACCTTAGTATCAGTGGAGGGGTACCACCTTAGTATCAGTGGAGGGGTACCAGCTTAGTATCAGTGGAGGGGAACCAGCTTAGTATCAGTGGAGGGGTACCACCTTAGTATCAGTGGAGGGGTACCAGCTTAGTATCAGTGGAGGGGAACCAGCTTAGTATCAGTGGAGGGGAACCAGCTTAGTATCAGTGGAGGGGTACCAGCTTAGTATCAGTGGAGGGGCTGGTTTCGTAATCAAGCTGGCTTTCGAGAAGTTACACCACCACCGAATTTGCTTGCAACATGTGATATATATATATATATATATATATATATATATATATATATATATATATATATATATATATATATATATATATATATATATATATATATTTCTAGAAAATCTGTGAATTTCCTGTCAGACTGCTACAGTCAGGGTAAATTCCCTCTGCCCCTGTGAGTGACACAGGCACTCTGGCCCTGTGAGTGACACAGGCACTCTGGCCCTGTGAGTGACACAGGCAGTGCTGGGCTGCAGTTCGCTATTAACCAACTTCAGCTCTGAGTGAACGATTGAACATTCAAGCTGACGTAGCTTTTGAACACATAGTATCCTTAAGACACCTGCTCTCCCTGTTCAGCTAGCAGTAAATATATACCTGGATGTTACCCGACTGGTGTGGGTCGCATCCTGGGGACAAAATTAACCTAAGTTGCCCGAAATGCTCTGCATAACCAGGGGCTTTCTATATATTATGTCAGTGATGTCAGCTGTGGTCTGTGTAAGTTGTATCATGTATTTGTAGAAATAAAGATTATTATTATTATTATTATTATTATTATTATTATTATTATTATTATTATTATTATTATTATTATAGCGGAATACTTGACAATATCTTCACTGCTTTACTGAAGACTCTCAGCTCAAGGTGTCAAATTTCATTACTCGCTGTAAGAGAGCCAGCCTGTGTGACGGACTGTGACAGGGTAGAACACACCTAGTGTTGGTTCCCACCGCGTATTACGTTGTTTAAGGTGGGAACACACTGCTCATGTACGTAGTTTTGTTTAATGTGAAGAGTATCGTTGATCAACTCCCTCCTCTTTCTCTCTTTTTCCTCTCCCATTATTTTCACTTTTATTTTACCTCTGCTTCTCCTTTCCCCTTTATACTGCTCCCTCACGTTCTTCATTGCTCTCTCTCCCTCCCCTTCCTCCTGACAAGCGGCCCACAAGTCTGTCTCTCTGCTTGCCTCCCACAAACACCTCCAGTTCCACCAACACATATTTCACGCAGCCTGTGTGTGTGTGTGTGTGTGTGTGTGTGTGCGGAAGGAGGAGGATGAAATAAATATATGAGCTAGAAAAGGAAGAATTACTCTTTTACCCACTTCCTCTCCGCCTTCAGTATTGTAAAAACATTTAAGCTGTCGCAATTGAAAACGAAGTCTGTCTCTCTCTCTATATATATATATATATATATATATATATATATATATATATATATATATATATATATATATATATATAATATTATTGTGACCACGAACGAGTGTGGTATTGAATCAATAACAACACTTCGACTAGCCGAGGATTCGAACCCATGTAGTTTTGGCCCTGCCTCGTGGTGAGCGAAAATCACATGACGCCTTAACCCACTGAACCACACATTCCATCAAGATTAGTTCTTGTAGGATTGTGTGGTTCAGTGGGTTGATCTACACATTTCGATCTTCAACTGAAGTGTTTCTTGTTACATCCTTACTGGCAGCAGTATGCGGTGGTCACTGTATTTCTAAGCTTATCTTACGTTTTATAATTGGTCCCATGTTCGCTCGTTATGGTAGTTTGTTAACTGTGATCGTTGTCGATTACACGAGGTTCATTAGTACGCAATCCACGTAGACAACGTCAAGGAATCATTAATCCCTAATACCTAGGCATTTAGGCCAGCAATATTTCCATTCGTAAACTCAGTTAAATGCATATTACTGTTATAATTATTTGGATTTAATAACCACAGGAACGTGAGCTGTATAGAGCCCTTGTCTCCCCGCTCTCAAAATTGACCAGAAAGAACAAATTTTTTTTTATATTTTATTTAAAAAACTTAAAATGTACAAAAATACAAATAAAAAACACGTCATAAAAATAAAGAAAATATAAATATTACAAAACCATCATAAAAGAACAAAAATATAACTGGATACATATTCCAATGACCAAATGACACATCGGGTATCCCAACACGTACTAAATACTCAACAAAGATTGAAAATCTCTAAATAAACCCAAGTAAAACACAATCAAACTTTTAATATAACATACCCAATGCATTACATGTCGACCACCCAAGAATCGAAACATAAGGATCATATATAACATATTAAAACCCAATGCTCTCAGGAGCATACCAGTCCCCCAAGTAACATAACATTAACATCTCAATGTAAGGAAGATGTTTATTGACTAATGTAACAATCTGTGAAATGTTTTTATTTTATCAAATTATTAACATAAATGCATGAATGCACATGAAGCACTGACCATCACTATTCAGGATGCAATAGTATTGCAGTTGAAGTACATTGACCACTCCATCCTAGGATATATTCAAATAAGCAACCCCAGGAAAGCACTAACCCCATAAACACATATAAACAAATGAAATCATATATAAATGCCAACCCCGCCCCAGGTGACCCTGACAACAGACACATGCAGACATCACATGATACGAATACAGAGTTAGTAAGCATGTAATCTCTAAAAACACTGCTACCCTAAGTAGTCAACACATACACTCCCCCTTAAGAATTCTCTTATAAGAACCCCCACACCCCTACCCAACACTAACCACACC